>PVIJ01009384.1:0-41167 GCA_004024925.1 Scalopus aquaticus
TCCCTCAAAGCGAAGGAAGTGAAAGACAAGATAAACAGATGGGATTACATCAAAATAAAAAGCTTCTGTACAGCAAAAGAGACATTAACCAAAACTAACAGACACCCTACCAACTGGGAAAAGATCTTTGCACACAATTCATCTGATAAAGGACTGATGACAAAAATTTACAAGGAACTCACACAACTCAACAAAAACAAAGCCAATAATCCAGTCAAAAAATGGGCAGAAGAGCTCAAAAGGCACTTCTCCAAAGAAGAAAAGCAAATGGCCAACAGATACATGAAAAAATGCTCAACATCACTTATAATCAAGGAAATGCAAATGAAAACCACTATGAGATACCACCTCACACCTGTGAGGATGGCACACATTAAAAATATAGGCAACAACAAATGCTGGAAAGGATGTGGAGAAAAAGGAACTCTTCTACACTGCTGGTGGGAATGTGAACTGGTCCAACCACTACGGAAAGCTGTATGGCGATTCCTCAAACTGCTAAACATGGCGCTTCCATACGACCCAGCAATACCACTTTTGGGAATTTACCCAAAGGACACAAAAACACTAATCCGAAAGGATACATGCACCCGTATGTTCATTGAGGCACTGTTCACAATAGCGAAGGTATGGAAGCAAGCCAGATGTCCAAAAATAGATGATTGGATCAAGAAGATGTGTTACATATACACAATGGAATACTATTCAGCATTCAAAGAAGATAAATACATGCAATTTGCAGCGACATGGGGATCATACTCAGTGAAAGAAAGAGAAAAATATCGAATGGTTTCACTTATAACAGGACTATAGGGAAACCAAAGAGGAGAGAGACAATCAGCGGGGAGGTTGGGGGAGGCGGGGGGAGGGAAGGAAAAGGGCACAAAATGGAATAGAAAAGAACACAAGGGACCATGGAGATGGATCACGGGTGAATTAGTGGTGGGCTACCCAAGGGGAATACAAAATGTAAAAGACATAAATAACAATAAAAAAATAAAGTACTATTCAACAAAAACAAAGTAGACAATCCAGTCAAAAAATGGGCAGAAGAGCTAAAAAGATGCTTCTCCAAACAGGAAATGCAAATAGCCAACAGGTATATGAAAAAATGTTCAACATCCCTTATAATCAGGGAAATGCAAATCAAAACCACAGTAAGATACCACCTTACAATGTGAGAATGGCACACATTAAAAAAACAGGCAACAAGTGTTGGCGAGGATGTGGAGAAAAAGGAACTCTCCTACACTGCTGGTGGGAATGCAAACTGGTGCAACCACTTTGGAAAGCTGTGTGAAGGGTGCTCAAACTACTAAAAATGGAGCTACCATATGACCCAACAATTCCACTCCTACGAATCTACCCAAAGGACACAAAAACATTAATTCAAAAGGATACCTGCACCCCTATGTTTATTGTAGCACTATTTACAATAGGTAAGTTATGGAAACAATCCAAGTGCCCAAAAATAGATGACTGGATCAAGAAGATTTGGTACATATACACAATGGAATACTATTCAGCAATCAAAAAAAGAAAAACTCATGCCATTTGCAGCAACATGGATGGAGCTAGAAGGGATCATGCTCAGTGAAATAAGCCAGAAGGAAAAAGAAAAATATCAACTGGTTTCACTTATGGAAGGAATGTAGGGAAATCAATTAAGGGACCAGGGGAAAAATAATAACAATAAAATAAAAAAACCAAAATTAACAGGCAACTATAAATCAGAGACATTATGCAAGGGAGGGGAGGGGAGAGGGCTCAAAACAGGAGAGAGAAGAGCATAAGGGACTATGGTGATGGTGCATAGTTGCGTTGGTGGTGGGAACTTTATGGGGACTACACCTGAAAGGAGAAAGCAAATACTGTACAAAAATGAACAATGATGTAATACATATATATATATATATATATATATAATATCAAAATAAAAAATAATGAAGTATTAACTCAGTTATTGACAGGTGGTAGCTTTATAGGCCATTTGATAGATGTCAAATTCCAAGTGACCAGTTGCTAAGGTGGAGAAAAAGTAGCTACAGCAGATTCAAGGGAGCAACCAGGATCACGGGCCCAGAAAGTCAGAGTCAGCAGAAACAACACAAATGTAGGGTCGGTGCACACTAAACATCCCTAGACAAAGTGTCTTCTGTGTTACCCTGTTTTTATACTGCATTCTGGGTTGGGTAACTGGTAGAGGGACCATCAGATAGTGATTTCAATTAGATGGAAACAGTCCTTCTGGTATGTTTGCCTTTATATGACATTGGAGCAGAGACTAAGACTGTCTTACATAGAAGTCCTGTTTTTTAATCAGATAGAAAAAATGCAACATCTGCCATACATCTTCATTGTCACCAAATTTTTTTAAATGCATTTTCATAAAATGGAGCAAACAAGTTAAGATTTCTGAGCTGAGAATTGACTTGGGACCATCTTTTCCCAAGAGTGTGCTGATGTGGAAATCATTCCCCATCTATGAGTCATCCCCTTGTCTTTCTAGAAATAGAAAGTATTGGGTCATCTTCCCCATTTCTAGAACTAGCTCATCTACCCACTTGACTTTCTAATCACAACTGTTTGCGTGGTCAGCTTTTATTAGGTGGTCTGGGGGAATTGGTGTACTGTTGCATGTTTGTCTTTGAGCACTTGTCTGAGCCAAGGTAGCTCTTTCTCTTTTGCCAATTAACTTAATGAGGTTCTTCAGGATGACTCCACTGAGGTTTGATAAAAGTGAGAAGGTATATTGAAACCAATTAAGTCTCAGTCTTGGAAGAAGAGGCATAATTGGTGGATTGAGTGTTACGGTCAGAGGCAGAAGTAGCACAGAATCTTGGCCTGATGGATCATATTACAGCTGGCGGGGAAATGGGAAGCAGGTTGAGTCTTGGAGCTTTGCAAGTTGGAGTCAAGAAGCTTGTTAGTCAGACAAGTTTTCCAAATCATTTTCACCTTGCTCAGGAAGGTTGCTCTCTAGGCCACAAAACCACCCCGTGGACTCTCTGCTGCCACACTTCATCTTTGTTGGGATAAAATGGGTCTGGATTTTTTTTTCAATTCTTCAGGAGAAGTTATAGACATGTTAACCATTTTCACAGGATTGTTGAAATCTGTCAGTCTTCTTGACTGATTAATAAGTACTGTTCCTGAGATGTGGTATGACAGTTTTGCCATTTTATATGGCAGTTTTGATGATGAAATCTTGGCTGCTTAAAATGTCTTGGAGGCATTCTTCCAGTGAACTGTATTAAAGCAGTAAATTCTTCAGAGTTCCATGAAGGGAAATCAATCCTTGGGAAGAGCAGGGAGGTGCTCTGTGTGGTACTAAAGCAGATTTGATAAGATATAGCAGTAGAGGGAAGAGAAAGACATAGTAGAAGCTGGTGTCAAATAACAGCCCAAGGATTGAGTTTACTCTTAGTGGAAGAAGATGAGTCTGACACTTACAAATGCTACTGTGAATATTTCAGCTGAGGTGACACACTTGGGTAATGGATTCCTTCAAACAGTTGAATGCTTTGGAGGAGGAGATACTCTCACTTCAGGGAGGTCCGGTGGCTAAGTGGAAGAAGAAACTGCAAGGGTCTTTAGTCCCTTACCTTGCTTCTCTGGGGACTGCCTGGGTCACTGCCACTGGGTCTTAATTATCCAGTGATTCATTCATAACACTTGTCTGTTTTTTTTTAATATATATTTTTATTGTTATTTATGTCTTTTACATTTTGTATTCCCCTTGGGTAGCCCACCACCAATTCTGTTTTGTGGGGCACTAGGCTCCTTTGTTAATGTTGTTTAGAGAAATGCAGAATCTGAGCACAAAGAGTTACAGTTGAATATCTTGCTTATATAAATGCCACGTGGTGTCTCAGAAAGAAAAAACTGTTAACAAAAATCACAGATCTCTCACACAATCCTGTGAGTATCATTACTACCTTTATTATATTGATGAGGAAATCATGGCTCAGGGACATTATATAAGTTGCCCCAAATCACACGCTACATAAGCTATAGAGTCAAGCTTAGAACCCAAGTCGGTCAAATCATGGACTCTGGCTTTAACCATAAAATTTCTGCTACTGTGCACGAGGAAGTGACTTTCCCTGAAGCAAACAGGGCTTATCAAACAGTTCGCGTTCATGAAATACAGTTGCTTATAGGGAAGTTAGGGAAGAGTTCATTTTCAGTTACCCATAATAATAACAACATGGGTTTTCTGAGTTGCATTTTCTGGTTATATTTATGGATATTTTTTCTACTCTTTATCTGACATGGAGGTGGTTGCAGGATCACCTCCAACAAGTACTTTTCCAACCTCACAGTCACTTTTGCTACATCAGCCAAAACAAGTCAAATGGCAGAGCCCAGATTCAAATGCTAAAGAGACAGTCTACCTTTTGATGGTAGGAGTGGCAAAGTTGCAAAGGGGTCTGCAGACAGCGATCTGTGGGCAAGTTAGGGGTCATTACAAAAGCGAGCTACCACCGCTGTTCTCGCTTGGTTTTAATGCTTGTTCTTTAGCCATATAGAATTGCTTTTTCATCCTGGACATGTCAGGCTGATTCATGTTTCTGTGCCTTAGTTTGTGCTGTTCCCTCTGCTTGAAATATACCCACTTCCCACGGCCACTCACCCCACCTATTTATTCATTAAAGGTCAACTGCTTCCTCAGTCTCCGCTGTACCCTGAGCAGACTTCCATAAGCACACTGTACTGTATTTGGCTGTTTACCTATTTTTCTCCTCTTGCCAGCCCTTAACCACCTTGAGGGCTAACAAAGAATATTACTTTGTGTCCCCTGAAGTTGGCATGTACTTACTGCATAGCTGGGGATATGTTTGCCTAATGAAAGAATAAATGAAGTACTTCCCAATATTTTGGTAGCTGTAGTACAGCCTGGTGTTTTGATCCTACAAACTGATGTTATAGCTGAAGTTGGGACCATTTGTCCCGCTTCCTTATGGTGCTACAGGCTTTCAAAATTTAGGGTGGATTTTCTATGGAGAGTTTGTGATATGGGAAGATTTCATGGGATGTTATCCCACAGCACTTGCTTAGATGGGCACTAGCCAAAGCTATTGCCCTGCCTCGCTGGGAAGAATGTTTCCTATCTTGCATTTGATGTGAAAAACAGTCTCAAAGGTACAAAGTGCTAAACCAGGTAACAGGAAGGTAAGAGTGTTGCCTAGCAATCGAACATGGGTAAGAGACACAGTATTTCTGTTTCTGGAAAACAGAGGTTGGCAAGATAGCTGAAGAAATATGGTGACAGCCATTTGTACCCAGAGATAAGAAAATGAAATGTAGCTCATGATGTACAGGAGCTTCTCAGTATGATTGAGAGCCTGAAAACTTGTATGTTTTCATGTCTGTCAGCAGTTATTTTTCTCCTTCAAAGAGCCAGCCTTTTCATAAGCAGTCTTTATTCTTCACCCTCGTACAAAAAAATACAAACAAAAAAATCAGCCCAGCATTTAATAGCTTTCGCAGAGAAAGAAGTGAACATATTCCAACATGTAAGATACCCACTTAGCCTAGACTGGCCCAGGCTCTCATCTAGAAGACTGATGTAATAGATCAGCAGAGCTTCGACTGCCCCGGGATTTAAAAGGCTTTAATGGTCCCAGATCGTTGTTTTCCTACCAATGCCATTATGTTAAACAAAAGAAGCCTTGGCCCCAGTGAAGCTTTCTGGCCTTGCTCTTCACTTATGCAAGCTTCATCATCTTTTGTCCCTCTCAATCTTTACCTCTTGCAAAAGCGTTTATGTTATCTAACTCTCCTCCTAGTTGGATGCCGGCCCTACCTTTTTCCTCCAATGGTAGGGATGTATCTAAGGGAGATGTTCAGGTCTTTGAAAAGAGCTGGATATTAGAAGAAAGGTGGAGCTTGGGGGGGAAAGATATAAAATCAAATGCTGTGTCTACTTCTTTTTCAACACATGACCTTCAGAGCTCACAGAAACTCTTGCCACAGCTTAAAATTGCAAAAGCCTCAGATTCTAAAGGAGCTTTTTATGGGGCTTTGTTCTCAAGGATTTGAGCACTGGATTTTAGTGGGTCACATTAGCCTGTATTGAATCTTTCACTCCCCACTTGAATTTTTGCAAAGTACAAAGCCTTTTCAAAGTCATAAATACATAAACGTCGACTTCATCTTTTTCAGCCCTTGTCTTCTAGTCAACTTTACAAGGTAGCCACCTCTAAACCTACATTTACCATTGCCTTCAAGATCTCAAAAATATTTCTTAAAGCCTTATGTATGAGCTGCCCCAGGAAGCCATTAATGGCAGAACTCAAACTATTTTATCAGCACAAGTTGGGGAGATGAATAGGATGCTAAAGAACAAGGCAGGTGTAAAGAGGGGTGACAGAATGATGGGGGTAACTGACTACCTCTAAAAGGTTGGTGGATAAAGGTAACTAGAAAAGGACTGGATTTGACAGGAGGTTAAGAGTTCCTGCAGGAAAGAGTTTTTATAAGGGTCCTCCAAAAACACGTATTAGTTTCTTAAGTATCATTCTAGAGTTTTCTTTTACATACAAATATGAATACATGATTATCTCTACCCTTTAAAAACACATAAATAGTATCATAGTATAGACATTCTGAGCTTTGTTTATTTTCACTTAACAAGATACCTTGGAAATATCATATTTCGGTGTCATTATAGAGAGATATTCATTTCTCTTTACAGCTACATAGTATTGTATTTAATTTGTGTACCACATTTTTTTTTTCTGTGTAAATCCCTACTGATGGGAATTGTGTTTTAATCCTTTGCCTTCATGTGTTTGCAAGTATATCTGTAGGGTAAATTATAAAGATAGAAGAGCTGGATCAAAGGGTAAGTGTATTTGCAATAAATTTATTCTATATATTGCCTAATTGCCCTCCATAGAAGTCTACCAATTATAATATGGCTAGCAGTGTATTAGCATGCTTTTCCCTGTAGCTTCACCACATAATAAATTATCAGATATTTATTTTTGCCAATTTAATGAAATGGGTCTTTAAGTTGTTTTATTTTGCAATTATTTTGTTGGTAAGGTTGCACATATTTACATGTTTATTTAAGTTTTTATTTGAGCATTTGAATTTCCTCTTCAGTGAACTGCTGCATCCTTTGACCAGTTTTTTTCTGTTGTGTTGTTGCCCTTTTAACATAGTGTGCTAATCTTTAGAATTTGAATCTATTAGAAACTTCTCCCTGATGGTGTTAAACATGGGATAAAGAAGCCCATGGCATCCAGAGTAAACTACTGAACTTCACACGTTGAGAAGTAGAACTGGGTTGAATTGAGAGGTGGTCCCTGCAGGAGAGATTGTTTCCTGTAAACACAATACCAAAAGGCGTAGCCTTTCAACAAAAAGGTTTTATGCTGATATGATGAAGGACACCGGAGGAAGCAGTATGAAATCGAAACACAGAGGGAAGCTAGCCAAAGACAGCATGTGGCCATTCCCCACCAAGTAATAACCCAGGCCAACATGGCTTCCCTCTGACTCAGTCCCTGTGCCTAGTTGGAAACTTCACTGACTGCTGATCATTGCTTCCATGTAGGTGATTTCTGTGAGTGGTGGCAGCTTCAGATCAACACAGGCAGAGCTCCCTCTGTTAATACTTAATTTTTTATTTATAATTTTTAATAATATATTTATTTAGCCCCATATATCCAAAATATTATCATTTCAACGTGTAATCTATATTAAAAATAGTGATTATTCAGTATCGAAAGAAGGAACTTTTACCATTTGTGGCAATGTAAATGGACCTTGAGGGCATTATGCTAAGTGAAAAAAGTTAGAAAAAGACAAATAGATATTCCTTCACATGTATGAGAATCAAAAAACAAACAAAAATACCAAGCTCACAGATTTAGAGAACAGACTAGAGATTGCCAGAGGTGGGGCTTGGCGGATGGGCAAAATGGGTGAAAATGGTCAAAAGGTACAAACTTCAAGTTATAAAATAAATCCTGAAGATGTAAACAGAGCATAGTGACTATAATTAATAATACACTATTATATATCTGAGAGCTGCTAAGAGAATAGATCTTAAATGTTCTCACCACAAGGAAAATATTTGTAACTATGTCTGGTGATAGATATTACTAGACTTACTAGAGTGATCATTACACAAAAACATACAAATATTGAGTCATTATATTGTATACCTGAAACTAGTACAGTGTTACATGTCAATTATATCTCAATTTGGAAGAGGAAAAAAATTAAAAACTAGTGATATATTTTATATTCTTATATTTCACTTTGTCTTTAAAATCCAATGTGTATTTTTCACTTATTGCATATTTAAATTTAGACTGACCACATTTCAAGTGCTCAATGACCACATGACCTAGTAGTCACCATATTGGATAACACAGTTGTAGGCATGGAGAGCAATTGAAGCATTATTTTTCAATAACTATGCTTTTTAAATATTTTACTTTTAAATAATTTTAATTTTACCAAGAGCTCTCATATGCCCTTTATCCAGTTTCCCCTAATGTTAATGTTTTTGTTTTTCCTTTGTGTTTTATAACTCTTTGTCCCCTTTTCCACTTTTTGAGAGATTTCCTTTACTTCCTCTTTAAGATTTTCTCGTGTGTATTTTATTTCATACTTTTAATTTTAAAAGTTCATGTTCTCTGATTACTCCTTTTTAAAAAAAATAGCTTTTTCTTGAGTTTATAGCATTACATAAATCTCAGGTATACAACATTATAAATTCAATGTCTGTATACACTACAATGTGATCATCACCTAAAATCTAGTTTATATCTTTTTCACAGCACACTGTTCTTGTTTCATGGATGAACTACTTTTAACTGTCTGGGGTTATTAATCTTAGTCTTTATCTACTACTCCATATTGTCTTTGTTGCCTTTTAGTTATTTTCCTGTTTATTGAAGTCACATTAATTTACAACAATGTATAGGTTTCAGGTGTACAGTTTCTCACTTCAGCAACTGTATATTTCACACCACACCCACAGCTGAATGTCCAGTCACCATCCACCACCAAGCTATTCCCTCTCCCCTTTTCCCCTCTGGTAACCACCATTTTATTGTCAGAGTCTACAGGTTTGTTTTTGTTTTTGTTGCGTTTGTTTGTATCTGCTTTCCCTTATATCCCACAAATGAGTGAAATCATATGGTATTTGACTTTCACCTTTTCACTTAGCATAACCCTCCATCCATGTTTTCAAAAATGGCAAGCTTTCATCTTTTTATGACTGAGCAGTATTCCATTGTGTATATATACTACATCTTAATGCATTCATGCTTTATTGGGCACTTGGGCTTTTTTCATATCTTGGTTATTGTAAATAGTGAGGCAGTAAACATAGGGGTGCATATATCTTTTTGAATAGTGCATTCATGTTCTGAAATGTGGGATTACTGGATCATATGGTAGTTTTCTTTTTAATTTTTTGAGGAAACCCCATACTGTTTTCCAAAGTGGCTACACAAATTTACATTCCTGCCAACAATGTACAAGGATTCCCTGTTCTCCATAACCTCACCATTTGCAGTTTTCTGTCTTTTTGGTAATTGCCATTCTCATATAAATGAAGAGATACCTCATTGTGGTTTTGATTTGCATTTCCCAAATTATAAGCAAATCATATTTGGTGTATTGTGGATGTATATGAGCAATGTGGAACATCTCTTTATGTGCCTTTTGGCTATCTGTATGTCTTCTTTGGTGAAATGACTTTTTGGATCTGCTGTCCATTTTAAATCAGGTTGTATATATTTTTTTGTTGTTGAATTATATGAGTTGTTTACATATTTTGGATATAAACCCCTTGTCTGACATATGGTTTACAAATATCTTCTATCATAAAGTAAGGCATCTTCTTGTTTAAAGGATGGTTTCCTTCATTGTGGAGAAACTTTTTATTTTGATGTACTCTCACTTGTTTATATTCTTTTTTATTCTCTTGTTAGTGGAGATGAATCCACAAAGAAATCGCTCAGGTTGATGTCAAAGAGCTTATCACATATGTTTTCTTCTATGTGTTTTTCTGATTTCAGGTCTTACCTTTGTCTTTACACCTTTTGAATTGATTTTTATATATGGTGTAAGCTAGTGGTCTAGTTTCATTCTTTTTGTATGTGCCTGTTCAGTTTTCCCAGCACCATTTATTGAAGGGAATTTCCTTTCTTCATTGTATGCTCTTGGGTCCTTTGTCATAAATTAGTTGTCCATATATGTGTGGGTTTTTTTTCTGGGCTCTCCATTCTATTCCCCTGATCGGTGTACCTGTGCCTTCTGCCCCTCTCCTCCAGTGTACTTTTTGATTACTGTAGTTTTGTAATATAGTTTGAAGTCAGGGAGCATGATGCTTCTGTTTTTGTTCTTTTTTCTATCAGGTTTTTCTTTTAAACTCTTTCTTGTTTCTTTCCTAAAATGTCTAGTGATTCCTGGCTGTTCTTTTTTGTTAAATCTAATTAGGCATTCTTAAATATGAAAGGACTGAATGGACATGCATCTGTGGGAAACACTTGTCAACTAGTAAAAATCACAATGGCCAGTTGTATGGGCACACAACTTTTTAATTGGAGTTTCCCATCAATTTCTAAAAATATTTTCTCAAAGACTTCTCAGTATTATCATAGAGCTATTCTTCAATTTCCTACCTGGGTAGTATAATCATATCTGGTATATTGTGGATGTTGAACGAAGGAAAAGAGATGAAGGTTTCACAATGCAGTGAGTAGAAATTCATTTACTGTTTTTCATTTCAATAAGATTCATCATTTGCATCTTCAGCTTCTCCTGGTCTTCCGAAGTCCAGATACTGTTTGGTTTAACCTTAAGAGAAATTGATCTGGAAGGAGTAGGAAGTAGTTGTTTGTTATCAGCATCCTTCTGCACCCCTGACTTCAGTATCATCTTGTATCTAATTCTTGAGCCTGTTTAGGATTTTTGAGACCCATATAGTCTTGCTTCTTAATGACTGTTCTCATTCTGGGTTCAGATTTCAAGTTTATCTGATCGGTTGAGTCAGCTACTACTTAGTTATTAGCTTTCCATTTTTCTAAGATGTTTATTTGTCCGCTCTTTCTCTCCCTCCCATCCTCTTTGCATTTAAGGATTTATGCTTTCACGCTCATTTATTGTCATTTCTGTCATGATTCGTAAGAAAGCAGAGATAGTGTATATTTATCCATGTTTAGCCAGAAGTCTGCATGTTTGATTTTTAAGACTTATCCTTACATAAAAATGGTTGCTTCCATTGGCCTGGTGTACTTTCTAACTGCAAAGGTTCATAAATGTCTCCTGAGCTTTGGCATATTTTGCTGCCCTGGGTGCTTAAAATTTCAGAGCTTTCCTAGACAGCACTAATTCAGTTTCCTCCAAGTGAATAACTAAATAATTTTTTTCTCATGCAATCTTGTCAATTTTCTGTGGAGGCACAAGAGGAGTGAAGTAAAATGTGCTAGAGGTGGAAGAACATTTGTAGATTGTTGACCATAGTGTTTCTCAGGTTGCGACCTATGTAACATTAATTCCTCAAGGTTCCCTGAAAGAAAAGGTTTCTGTGGTCAAATAAATTTTGGAAACTTGATAGTAGACTTCCACTTTGAGATTTCACAGAATATATGTTTTTAGTCTCCGAGAAGTCTTCTATTTCCAGCATATGGCAGACTCTGCTGAGTTGGCACAGAAGGAGGATTCTACGGAGACCAAAAAGTAGTTGAAAACAGGAGGAGCCCGAAAAGGTAGATGGACTCTCAAACTAGCTTCTTTTCTGAGGCCTTTTCTTAAATTCTAGAAACATTGAGCTCCCTCCCCCACTAAAAGCTGTATAAGGAGGGGAGAATGAGCAGTGAAACAGGGAGCCAAGACAGATGGTTGTTACAGGAAATTCCTGCATAAAGCTGAGAACCCAAAGATCACACTCTCAATGTGATGATGAATGATAACTCACTGGTCCCATAAGTATTAAAGGAATAAAGTCAGTCATTTAAAAATTGCTCCTTAATAAAAAAACACCAGGCTCAGATTGTTTATTTTTATTTTATTTGTTTATTGAGGTAGCATTGGTTTATACCACTGTATGGTTCAGAAGAATAGGTTCACACCTCTTTTGATCTATTTTACCATGCCTTAGATATATTTTACCAAGGCACCTATA
Organism: Scalopus aquaticus; assembly: GCA_004024925.1. Taxonomy (NCBI): domain Eukaryota; kingdom Metazoa; phylum Chordata; class Mammalia; order Eulipotyphla; family Talpidae; genus Scalopus; species Scalopus aquaticus. The sequence goes on from PVIJ01009384.1 coordinate 12,158, forward strand.
GTCCTCCACCATAGCCCGCTGACCCCTTTGTACTTTTGCTTCCCACCTTCCCTGACAATGTTTAGGTATCTCGTAAGTACCTCATAGATAGTGATATTAAGTAGGCACTTGAATATATTTAGGTAAAATGCTTAGGTCAGAGACCTGCACATGATACACACCCAATACTTGTTAGCTATTATTGGCAGCAGCAATACCACCATCATCGTTGTCACCATTGTAATCCGTGTCATAATTGAAAAGGTATTTGAGCATCTTTGCTTTTATGTAGTCACATAAAACAAACTACTTGGAGGAACTAAGTAGCTTTTTTAAACTTCTTGAGCCAGCTTTCAAACAGACAAGAGGGTAACTGAGGAATTTGGGGGAGCTCCAGAATTGTGTTGCAGAAATGATTGCTTTTTTTGAGTGGGAGGGGAATGGGCTATCCCACAGTTAGCTTTGGTATCCTTCAGGAAAGCTAACTCAGATTATTTGTATGGCATTCAGAAGCTCTTCTTTGGACAGTAATGTTGCCACCAGACAAATAGAATGATGTGTTTTAAGTCTGTGCTTGTGTTATCCTTAGGCAGTAGCAACTTGTAAAGGTATTCCTTTCACAGATCTTGTTATCGCTAATAAAAATGCTGTCAGTTTCTTCTCTCTGCTTTCAATTACATATTATCTCTCCTTTGTGTTGGTGACACCTGTATTTATACAAAGCACTAGATAAAATATGAAATGTATGGATGTATCAGCATGTTTTCAGTGCTTTAAAGAAGCCTGATAAATCTCAGTAAACTTGCCCTTTCTCATGACATTTATGCTATGAATACAGTAATAAGTATGAAGTTACATTTCTCACTATTATCCTTTCTGGAACAGTTGCCTCAGAACATCCTTTAAAAGGAGAAGAAAATAGCCTATTCATTCATGCTAGAGTCTTACCACCCATACTAACCTCTTTACCAGCAAAACAGAGGTAGAAATGGCTAGGTAGAGCTCAGGGGCCAGAGTCTTACTAGGCAAAAGTTGTAATGAAAGATAATAGCACTGTTAACTTGTAAAATACACAACACTTAGTACTTTTTGTGCCAGATTTTACTTTGTGAACTTGGACATGCTACTTAAATTCCCTGGACCTCAGTTTTCTCATCTACAATGTGAAAAATAATCCTTACATTTTGAACTTGATATGGTGATGGGATCTGTAGGAATATATGCTTTGTGAGGAACTTCTTTTCCTGTCTACCCATCTCTATGATTTTCATATATTCATATAAACCTGCCTCACAGGTCTTCCATCTTATTTCTTGTCATCAAATTATGGACCAGTATAATACTTAGACTTTCTCACCAACTATACAGTTCTTTTCTAGTTCACTTAAGCGAACCACAACTACACTTTGCACACTTTTGAATGTTGAATTATTTCACCTCTGTGATCTCAAATTTAGAGCTACCCCTATATCACCAAAAAATCCTATCCTTTGATTCTACCACTCTTTCAGTCATGCTGAAACTGCTTTATTTACCCCATATTGTACATCTAGATACTCTCACCTCCTAGTTACTATGTCCTTCCTGACCATTCCTACCTTCTTGCCTGCCAGAGACCCTATGGCCAGCCATGTCACTGATAGTTACTCCAGTATTCTTAAACTTTACATTCTGACTTTGTCATGTGTTCCCGAGGTCTGTCTCCAGCTTCAGACATCCCTTTGTTGTCTGGTTTCTCAGTGTCATGATGCTGATAAATTATGGAGGAAATGCACGAATGTTTGTTGTCTACATGGCCTACAGAATAATACTATCTGCTCTTACTATTATGGCTCCATCAGCAACTATTCTATTGATCTCTGTTGAAACTAACATGTATATACCATGTATATTTCAGACACTTTCTGTGTATAAACTATCTTATTCCCCTACACTTATAGCTGGTGATCTTTCTTGTTTCCTCATGAGACTGTGAAGGCTTTCCATCATGTAACAATAGATATTCCCTGCTTTCCATATAATTTTTGCTACTGCCTTCACCAACTAGAATTCCCTTGTGTCTTCAGTTTCCTGTCATTTCCCCCTACTGTCTCAACCAAGGTAGTGTACTGTTTCTTTATAAGACTACTTCCTCCTCCTGAATTTTAAATTTGCCCTTTTATTCCTAAGGTGGGGCTATACTCCATCAATTTCCCCATGTTCTCTAATATAATCAGTCTTTTTCTCTTTAGTACCTTCTACTCATGTTTTCTCTAATGTGTAATGAAAATCCTTCCATCATTCAGAACTATATCTTCGTTCCTTTTCATTGTCAGCTTCTGAAGATGGCAAACGTTTTACTGACTCTCTTTTCTTATAACATAGTCATTCTTTCACTCTTTAATCTGATACCCCATCCCTTGTAAGAGACAAAAAGGTAACATTGATACAAATGTAAAAATGTATGGAGAGGCCCAGAAAGTTGGGGAGTATAACCCAGTGGATTTTGTTTTCTCTGGACCAGGAAGTGGACCATCTGCTAAGAAAAATGTGTTGGGTGAGAATTAAGGGTGCTTTGTGCTGCAAGTCTTTAATCATCAGCTTGGGAATCAATGTTTACCTCTCAGTTCAGCAGGGGGGCCTTAGCAAATATGTAGTATGTGACCCATCTGGCCGGTGTTAATAAAGAGACCTATAATTATTTCGTTTCTGAAGAAGGTCATGGTCTATCAATGTTGATTATCACTGTATTAACTTATCTTCTCCAATTGAGGAAAAAAGACCTTTTGCTTTATTTAATCAGAAACAAGTTTGAATGTCTTCAAAAAGAACCTCTAATAAGAAAATTGGTGGGAGGAGGGGAAGAATACAGCTTTCAAGAGTCTAGATTCCTTATTAGAACATAACTCTGACATGGTCAACTTGGTTGCCCCAAATTTCAAGCCCTCCCCCCCCAATTTCTTTTTCTCTCCTTGTCCCCAATTTCATAGACTTTTAGTGACTCTCCCTCCATTACCGGTGGATAATAACAGTTTTTCTTCTGTATGGTGAGATATATAATCTACAATATATCCTTTGCTGTTTTCAGAAGTTGACAATGAAAACGAGCAAAGATATAGGATAGTTCTGAATGATGGAAGGACTTTTATTTCACCTTAGAGAACATGTGAGTAGAAGGTAATAAAGACTGATTATGTTAGAGAACATGGGAAAATTGATGGAGTGTAGCACCACCTTAGAAAGAAGACATAGTCTTTGTTGCCTTTATTTTCCTTTTTTTCCCACCACTGCAAAAGACCCACTTTCTTCCTTCTGTAGCCTCAGTATCACTTGATGACCGATTTTATGTGTCAACTTGACTGGCCACAGAATGCCCAGACTGAACATTATACCTGGGTGTGTCTGTGAGGGTGTTTGTGGCTAAGATTAGCATTTGACTTGATGGAATCAGTAAAGCAGATTGTCTCCCCAATATAGGTGAGTATCATCCACTATGCTAAGGGCCTAAACAGAAAAAAAGGTAGAGGAGGAAGGAATTGATCTGCTTTTTTCTGTCTCGTAGCTCAAGCTGGGACATTTCTTCTCATCCTCTACCATTAGACTGGGATTTGCACCATCTGCTTCTCTGATTTTCAGGCCTTTGGACTCAGACTGAATTACACCACTGACTTTCCTGGGCCTCCAGATTTCAGATAGCACATTGTGGAACTTCTCAGCCTATATAACTGCATGAGCCAATTCCTCATTAAAAAAAAAACTCCTTAAAAATTATCATCTATTTCTATCTGTCCATCTATATCCCTCCCTTTCTACCCGTCTATCCATCCACGCATGCATGCACTCATCCATCCGCCTACCCATCCACCTACCCATCCACCCATCCACCCATCCACCCATGCACCCATGCACCCAGCCATCCATCCACCCAGCCAGCCAGCCAACCATCCCATTACCCACCAACCTAACCTTCGATGGGTTCTGTTTTTGAGGAGAATCTTGACTAATACAGGTATCCTTGAAGTGCTGATCAGCATTCATATTCTCTCAGAGCCTTTCTGCTCAAGGTCACCCTGTGGTAATCTTTTCAAGCTGTCCTACACCTTAAAGCAGTCGTGCCCAACTCTCTCTGATTGTTGTAATTACCCCGGTAACTTGTAAAAATACTGCTGTGTGGGGTTCCACTCTAGACATTCTGATTCAGTTGATCTGTGGTTTGGATAGGGCTTTGGTAAGAGCTGATTCTGATGGCCAGCCAATTTGAAGAAGCCCTGTATTAACTGGTCTTTGGGGACTAGAAAACTAAGCAAATTGGAAAAATAGCTAAGCAGCTGGAATTGTTCCTTAGTTATTAGTCTCTTGTGTGACTTTTGGCAACCACTTTGACTTCCTTTGGTATTCTGTCTGTTGCTGTGTCTTTGTCCTGTCTGTCAGGCCATCCCATACCTGCCTGGTTTGATCTGCCTTGACTTTCAGGCTCCTGTCACCATGTCTGCTATTTTCTTTTTGAACTAGTTTCCTTTACTGGCTCTAGGTTTCTCACTATGATCTTCCCAGCTTCCAGACTTGTCTTTATCCAGAATGTTAATCCAAATTTGGGCTTTTGACCCTGCCATGTCATGAGGATCCCCTCCTCTGTTCTGCTTGACAATGCAATGGTTTAAATGTATTCAGCATTCTAGAACATTCTCTAGACTACTGGATCTTACTCTTGCTCAACTGGTGCATTAAACAAGTCTCCATTGTTTGGTAAAATACATTTAATTATCTCACCTCCACCACAAACTATGTAAAGGCAGAGCTCAGCTTTTTGCTGCCTAATTTTTACAAATTAAAAAAAATATTAAATTAATATTGGTTTCCATCATTGTTTTCATTATAGAACTGTAGGATGCCCCCAACATTCAGGCATTGTTGCCATAGTGCACCCACCACCAAAGAACCCTTAGTCCACCACCATAGAACTTTGTGCTCCCTCCCTTCTTTGTTCTCCTTCTTCCCCTTCACCCTCTCCCTCCCCTTTTGGTTGCCCCCATTCCACAGTCAGCTTTCAAGGGTTAGTTTTTTAGTTTGGTTTTATCTGATCCTTTGTATTGTTTTTCTATATTCCACGTATAAGTGAAACTATTTTTCCTCTGACTGATTTCGCTTAGCATTATCTCTTCCAACTCCATCCATGTTGCCATGAATGGTGAGAGTTTATCATTTTTGATATCTGAGTAGTATTCCAGTATGTGTGTGTGTTTGTGTGTGTATACCACATCTTAATCCCTTCATCTTTGGGGGGCATTTAGGCTGTTCCCATATATATATATCTTTGTGATTATAAACAGTGCTGCAATTAACTTGGGAGTGCCAGTTTCCTTTCAAATTAGTGTATTTGTATTCTTCAAGTAGATATATAGGAGTGGAATTGCTGAATCATTTGGCAGATCCATTTTTTGTCTTTTGAGAAACCTCCATGCTGTTTTCCATAGGGACTGGACCAGTCTGCATTCCCACCAACAGGTAAGAGGAGGGTTCCTTTTTCTCTACACCTCACCAGCACTTGTTGTTCTGGTCTTTTTGATATGGACCATTCCCATAGGAGTGAGGTGGTATCTCATTGTGGCTTTGCTTTGCATTTCCCTGATGATAAGTGATGATAAGCATTTTTTTCATGTACCTGTTGGCCGCTTCTCTGGAGAAGTGCCTGTTTAGCTCTTCTGCCGGTTTTTTTTAGGTTTTCTTCTTTTTTTTTTAATATATGTTTTTATTGTTATTTATATATTTTACATTTTGCATTCCCCTTGGGTAACCCACCACCAATTCACCCGTGATCCATCTCTGTGGTCCCTTGTGTTCTTTTCTACTCCATTTTGTGCCCTTATCCTCCCCCTCCCCCCAACCCCCCAAGTGTCTCTCTCCTATTTGGTTTCCCTATAGTCCTGTTATAAGTGAAACCATTCGATATTTTTCTCTTTCTTTCTGGCTTGTTTCACTGAGTATGATCCCCTCTAATTCCATCCATGTCGCTGCAAATTGCATGTGTTTATCCTCTTTGAATGCTGAATAGTATTCCATTGTGTATATGTACCACATCTTCTTGATCCAACCACCTATTTTTGGACATCTGGGTTGCTTCCATACCTTTGCTATTGTGAACAGTACCGCAATGAACATACGGGTGCATGTATCCTTTTGGATTAGTGTTTTTGTGTCCTTTGGGTAGATGTAAGACCTGAAACCATAAAATTTATAGAAGAAAATATAGGCAAAACTCTACATGGTATACATCTCAGCAAAATCTTTAATGACACATCCCCCAAAGCGAAGGAAGTGAAGGACAAGATAAACAGGTGGGATTACATCAAAATAAAAAGCTTCTGTACAGCAAAAGAGACATTAACCAAAACAAACACACACCCTACCAACTGGGAAAAGATCTTTGCACACAATACATCCAATAAAGGACTGATAACAAATATTGACAAGGAACTCACACAACTCAACAAAAACAAAGGTAACAATCCAGTCAAAAAATGGGCAGAAGAGCTCAAAAGGCACTTCTCCAAAGAAGAAAAGCAAATGGCCAACAGATACATGAAAAAATGCTCAACATCACTTATAATCAAGGAAACGCAAATGAAAACCACTATGAGATACCACCTCACACCTGTGAGGATGGCACACATTAAAAATATAGGCAACAACAAATGCTGGAAAGGATGTGGAGAAAAAGGAACTCTTCTACACTGCTGGTGGGAATGTGAACTGGTCCAACCACTATGGAAAGCTGTATGGCGATTCCTCAAACTGCTCAACATGAAGCTTCCATACGACCCAGCAATACCACTTTTGGGAATCTGTCTTCTGCCCATTTTCAATTGGGTTATTTGTTTTTTTTTTTTTTGTGAGCTGTATGAGTTCTTTGTCAGTCTTTGACAACAGCCCTTTGTCAGATGTATGGTGTACAAATAATTTTTCCCATTTGGTGGGGTGCCTTTTTGTTTTGGTTACAATTTCTTTTGCTGTGCAGAAGCTTTTTAGTTTTATGTAGTTCCATTTGTTGTTGCCTGATTTTTATTCTAGCACCTAGAGAAGAAATTGTCACTTAGTAGTTACTAAGTAAAGGTGCTGAGTTTAACGTACAGACTTGTAAACTCATGAAGTAATAGAAATTTGTCAGAAATGGTGAATGGCTTGACTTGTTCCTCTATCAGGACATCTTCACTGTCCTCATCTAATTCCAACCAATGTTTAATTATCTGAGCATAACTGATTGCTGTTTGATCTAATATTGTCTTGTCAAGTCTTGATCAGATTGTTTCATCAGAATACAACTGTGCTGACATGAGGAAGGAGAGGAGAAAATTCTTTTTTAGGAGAAATACAAAAGGCCCCTGCTCTCTCCCTGGTAGCAGTCTGTGCAGAAGGTGCAAACTGATGACAGAGACTGTGTCTTCTTCCTATGCCTTGCTTTGCTGGTCCCCTGCTACCCACAACCCTCCAGCTAAAGTCTGCTCAGCTTGGTAGGAAGCTAACTCTCCTCTTTTCATTATAGCTTCTTGACTGATGATGACTTAACATGCCATGCCTTCCAGAATGATAATGCATTTTATTTTTTTAGGATTTATTTATTTATGCATACAAGAGATGGGGTATAGTCCGGGGGGTGGTGAAAGTGATATCGATTTTGGGAGTTGATGGAGAGTGGGGTTCTTGGGTTCACTCTGGGAATGGTTTTACCAGAGCTCCCCTTTCAGTGGCACACTGCGAGTTTCTCCAAGAAACAGAGACATTGACTATATTTGAAGGATAGGTTTATTAAAGAAAGAGATAGAAGAACAGAGAGCACTCACATAGGCACGAGTGGGCAGGAAGAGCTGCTGCTGAGGGAGGTCAGTGAAGAGAAGTCCCAGCATGGTACAGGTCATGGGAAGTCAGGAGGCTGCTGCCCTGCAGAGGGACAGAGAATTGGTGGAAAGAAGCACCTGCACAGTCACAGGTGGGCAGAAGGAGAGCAACTGTCCCAGCCAGTACAGAGATTGCACTGAGTGGGTCTTCTCTTTGGGAGGGGTTCACACCTTCCAGGAGTGGATTGTTTGTTGTTAATCAAGATTAGAAAGGGGCCAGAGATTGTCTTGACACTCCTCACACACCCTGTATAGCCTCTTGAGCTGTATAATATGTGTGTATATAATATATACAATACCTACTTGAGGTGATTATGTTGATCCCTTCTACCCCCACCACCTGTGTGGGTCCTATGTCCTCCATCAAGATGATTCACCAGAGACTGAGTGGGGCAGAACAGGTGGATCTACTGAAATACACTATTGAGAGGAGCAGCACGGGAGACAGGAGAGGTCTGCTGGGCCATGTGGGAAGTTCCCTGGCCTGGGATCGTGGATCGGGATCGGGGATCGAACTCTTGCTGCAGTGGCAACGGATAGCTTCATTGTGCTGAGACTTAACCCCTTGCACCACTAGGGAGGCCCTCCTGTTAATTTCTAATAACGATCCCCAGGCTAGCTATAGCTTTGTTTCTCACAGTTTCAACTTAAATGCATGTAATAATATGGGATGCATACATATATACACATGATACTATATAATGTTAAATACAATTAACAAGAAAACTTGTGTTAAAATATTTCATATTGACCATTTACTGCCCTGAAATTAAATTTGTAGGTAATATAATTTATCTGTGCCCCAATTTTTCCCTAAATGTTTCGTGTTTTTTTAAAATATTTATTTTACTTATTTATGCATAGAAGAATTGGGGTGTAGGCCAGAGGTGCAGGGGATGAAAGGATTCACCAGAGATAGAGTGGGGAACAGAACAGGTGGATCTACTGAAATACGCTGCCGAGGGGGGCAGCAGGTGAGACAGGAGAGGTGAGACAGAAGTCTGCTGCACCATGTGGGAAGCTCCCTGGGTGGGCATCTAACTCTTGCTGCAGTGTCTGTGGACAGCTTCATGGTGCTGAGACTTAACCCCTTGTGCCACCAGGGAGGTCCTGATAATGCATTTTTTATATTATTTTTTAAAGATTTATTTTATTTTTGCATACAAGCTGGGGTGCAGGCCAGAGGTGTGAGGCAGTGAGAGGGTTCACCAGAGACAGAGGGGGGAGCAGAACAGGCAGATCAACCGAAACACACTGCTGAGGGGAGCAGCAGGCAAGGCAGGAGGTCTGCCACGCCATATGGGATTCTCCCTGGCCGGGCAGCCACTGACAGCTCCACAGTGCTGCACTAACCCATTGTGCCACCAGGGAAGCCCTGATAATGCATTTTAAAAGAAACTTCAGAGGCAGCAAATTGTCTGGGAAATCTACCAATACAGCAAGCAAATAGGGGGAGATCTCTTTTTCTCTAGAAGAGGGATTATGTTCAGTGCATCTCTCTAGGTCACCTGATAACAAACAAGAAAATAAACAACCAAAATTTTCTGCCAAGGGCCACATAGTGACCCTGAGTCATGAACTAGCTTTTCCAAGGCTAATTTAACCTCTTACTTTGTTAGACATCTAGGTCTGGAAGGTCAGTTCCTAAAGAAAAATTAATGGCCAACTATACCCAGGACCCCAGAAAACACTTGCTAGAGCCTACAAAGCCTGGGAAGAGCTAAGAAATGCCCAGAGGGGAGAAAAGCAACCCCCCACCCCAAACTACAGGCAGGCTGATAATACCCTAGGAGAGCAAGAAACACCCAGAGAGGGAAGGTATTCCTTGGCATTGCCTGGGTGTGGATGATAGGGCAATTCCCCTAAGCAGGTCAGGCAGTTCCCCAAATGCTCTCCCCGCTCCCAAGGAAAGGGTAGATCTGGTTAATACCTTGGCAACTCGGGCCAAATGCTTTCTCCTGCCCTAACTGTTACAGGGCAACCCCAGTACTCAATGGGTTGCCTGACTGGGTTCTCACCCATGCACTTAAAAAAGGACTTACAATAAGATCAACATCAGGCACACACAAAAAGGTTAATAAAAGGTTTATTTGCACAAGGAAGAAAAATGAAGAAATGAATAACTCAGGGACAAAAAGAGAGAGAGAGAGAAATCTGCAAATGCGTCCTACCAGATCCGCTGAGCTGGAAACGCCCAATGACACGCTGTAGCCCGGTGGGAAGCCAAGAGACCCCCAAAGTCCACATGTCTCTTATATACCAAATCTGGCTCCTTAACTCTACCCTCAGTTCCCTGTAACCCTCTCTTCAGTGATGATGACATTAAGGGATTAGTAGCCCTTAGTGTATTGGATCTCTTTGGTCTGAGGTGGAGTCCATAAACCTATCTATGGAGTTTGTTGCAGACATCCGTCCCCCCCACCCCACAACATAACCTGCTGCCCAGGCCGATAAAACTACACCACCACCTCCCAGCACAGTAGAATGGGGAGTGACTTAGGAATGCTGCCTAGATCTTTAAACCCAATACCCAAGGAGCACCTGTGCAGTGCACCCCAGGAATGGGATGGAGTGAGCAGTTCTTGCATCTCATAAAATCTAGGAGTTCCCCAACATTTCCTTGAAGTTGTTCTTCCCAGTGTTGGGGGGAAAAAAGGACATCTGCAACAAACTCCACAGGAAGGTTTAGGGACCCCCACCTCAAGCCAGAGAGATCCAAGACCCCTAGGGCTACGAATCCCAGAATTCCATCATCATCCAGAAGAGAGGATTACCGGAAACTGAGGGGTGGAGTTAAGCAGACATGTTGGCTATATAACGAGGGCTTTTGACCTTGGGGGTCTCTTGCTTCTCGCAGAGCTACAGCGTGCTGTTGGGGTTTCCAGCTCTTCGAATCTGGTAGGACGTATTTGGAGATTTATCTCTCTCCCTCACTTTCTCTGTTGTCCCCGAGTTATTCATTTTTTATTTCCCTTCCTTTTTGTAAATAAACTCTTTTATTAACCTTTTTGTGAGTGCCTGCAATTGTTCTTATTATAAGTCCTTTTCAAGTGCACAGGTGAGAACCCACAGTCAGGCACCCCATTGTATTGTATATTGGGGTTGCCCTGTAACACCAGCACTCCACTCACCTTACCCCTTTCCATATGTACTGTCTCTAATACACTTTTCTCTGCTTTACCTAGACATGCCTTTGATTTCTTTCATGCCATAGTCAAAGTCTGAGGAACCCCAACCTCTAGGAACCGCCAAACCTGACAACAACTTTTCCAGTGAAGAAACTGAGAGCCAGAGAAGACAAGTGACTTGGCAAGTATTATCCTAAGAAAGGTGTAAATCTAGACTTCTGGTGTTCTAATCAGACCAAAGTTCTTTGTATTTATTTAGCTGCTCTGGTTATCTGCCACTGTCTCTGCTAAAAGTTGATATATTTAGTATTTTCAACAGGTAGGAGAGGTATAACAGTTGTGTGTGTAAAAGTTAGAACGTTAAAATGTCAAAATGGCCAAAACTGACATCAGTGACAACAAGGTGACAGGCACCAGAAATGACCACCAGCAGCCGAAGAGCCTGTAACTTAAAGATAAAACCTCCTCGGCCCGGGGCAGAGGTTCCGGGAATTCGTGTCTGTAAACCTAAAGATAGACCTTCTCCTTTAACCAAGGCAAGAACTCTGTAAAACTCCAGGAACTCATGAGCTAACAGCACTGACCATCTGTTCCTCAAGAATGTGTAACCCCCTGCCCTGCGTCATGTCATAGCCTCAGTTTGCCCGCGAAAATGCCTTTATAAGCTGACCCATTTCTGTACTCAGGGTCCTCATTTTGTCCATGGGACCGCTGTGTCGGTATGCCGGGCTGATTTGGATCCTAGCTCGAGCCAGCAAATAAATCACCACTTTGCTGTTTGTATCGAACTTGCCTCAGTCGTGATTGGACCCGTATCCATACTTTAACATGTGTGTGTGTTTGTGTGTGTAGGTGTGCACGTGCGCACATGCGTGCAGCTCCTCCTACTGGAGTCTAGAACAAAGTATCACTAGAATGTATGCTAATCCTGAGATATGGTGGCGCAAGGAACTGAGGTGAGTGGGCTGTGCCTGGCATCTGGGTCAATGAAGTGTCCGCAAAAAGGGTGGAGGTGTGAGGAGCCTGATTTGAAAGTCACAGACCTCTTCTTCCATATTTTTAAAGAAAGTGTTGTTGACTTTGGCTAAGGGAGTTTTGGAGAAAATCCAGGGAAAAGGGCATCTAAGTCACTGCCAGCAAAGCAAGAGCAAAACACTAGAATTCCCATTTGACAGGCTTTAGGAATTTCCTAATATTATAGGTTCCAATCAGACCAAACCTCTCAGACAATTTCAATTTCTGGCTGCAGTGGAACAGCAGCTGGGGTTGGTTTCCATCACTTTTGAGGGGTGGAGTAGATTGAAAGAACCCCAACCCCTCTCTGTCTTTGTGATTCGAGCAGAGTGTGATAGAGGTAGGGAGGCAACATAAGGTCAGTGCTGGGTATGACTTTTTTTTGAAGGGTGAAATTTAATAGTGATGGATTAAGAAGGTAGAAGACTTTTAAGCCCTCTGTGTTGATACTGCCTAGGATGTTTGCCTTGAGGTATTTGTTCTACTCCTGCCATTTTCCCCCACCCTTGCCTCTCCTGCTCATTTTTCCTCCCATAGCATCAAGTCACAGATATAAGACTTCAAACTCTGAGTGCCTGACTGGCTGCATTGAATACTAGGAGCACTTCCTTTTGTCTCCCAAGCTCCAACTTTGTTAGTTGATAGGGCGTGGCAGGACATTGTAGTATTCTCTGAGTCCTTTAATCAGTTGATCAAGCCTGAGGCCTAGTTTCAAGTCTCCTCTTCCTGGAAGCACAAGTTGCAGCTCAAGGTGGCCAACGAAGAGAAGAAGCAGGCTAGCCCTTCCCAGGCTGTCACACATTGCCCTAGTATCTCTGGTATAGGAATCCTTCAGGAATGAACCAAAGGCTTTCTCAAGTGGATAAAGTAGCATACCACCTCTGGTACCTCACCTGATAAACCCCACCTCTCCCTGGAGAAGGAAAGGAAAAACTGGGCAGTGCTGTGGCAAAATCTGTCTTGCTCAACAGATCCCTATTTGCAATATCATACTGGGCATGGAATGCTGTGAGTGTTAGCATCAGGGAGGAGCAGATGGGGGAGTGACATAGCTCTGCGCAACCAGGACTAGATATAGAAATATATAGAAGAGGCTAGAGGTGGTTTTTTGAAGTCAGCATGAAGCAATTTATTCAGAAGCATACCCAAATTTCCTGAGATTTGGGAACAGATGAAGCAGAAACAGTGCTGAGCAGTGCCCTAAACTGTCAATAACAGTGATCAAACATTCATGAGTTTAAAATCAGAATAATACTCTATAGACTTGAGTCTTATCTAGGACTAATGACCTGTTGAGGGAGTTACCTGTTCTAGAATCTTACTTTAGCTAATAAGATCTGAAGTTGGTTGTGTGTATTCATGGAACTAGGACCTTTGTTCAAAATACCTATTCCAGTCTGTCTTTCTGTATGGTGACTTGGTACCTGGATTGCTTTGCTACCAGTGCAGCAGGAAGTGAGCATGTGGTGGATGATTTATACCATCTATCAGCATGATTTGTATTTTAAAATCTCTGATAGAATTTAAAATCAATGGCATTAGAGTGGACCCAGTAATCTATTAGAAAATTTCAACAAGAGTTCTTAAGTAACTTTCTTTAAATGAGTGAGAAGGGGAATGCTTTTCTGAAATTCAAAATGTCTGGCATCTTTAAATTAATAATATCAGTCATCTTGACCAAAACTGTGAGTGATATGCTCTGTTTAAGAAAGAATTTCTCTTTCTGAGATTGGAAGAAAAGAATTTCTCTTTCTGAGATTTGGAAGAAAAGAAGAATATGGAGGAAATAGCTTCTAAGAAGGGCCCAATAACCCTTTAGCTACAAGGGCTGCAGGAACTAAGATATATGTCTGGGTAGGAAGCTTCTGGCATGTAGATCAGAGAAGGTAAAGCAAGGGGCTGAGAAAAATAGGATAATGGGAGAACTGAGACCCCAGAAAAGGGACAAAGAGAAGGCAGTAAAAATGGGTGAAAGGCCAGCCAACATGCTGATAACTTAGTTTTCCTTTTCTTGCTTTGGAGGCATTTGGGGCTTACACGTGGCCTGCAACCTTGATGTCCTCCAGATTTTATAGTCTCAACCTGGTGTATGACTTTAAAATATCTCTCTCGTTTGTCAGTTTCCATCACCACCGCTACCTCAACTTGGTTTGTCCACTCATTCAACAAATATGTGTGGAGTGCCATGAATAAAACAGAAAAAATTACCTCCTCTGAGGACTTGGTATTCTGGAGAGGGAGAGAGATAATACATAACAAAAGATAATTTCAGATAATGTTAAATGTTATGAATAAAACAGGAGTAGGTGTTTGAATGAATGAATGAATGAGTGCACACATACTTGCACTAATTTAGTCTGAATAGGAAGAGAAGATATTACCCGAGTAATTGACATTTGAGCAGAGACCTGAATGACAAGAAAGAACCAACTAGTCAAAGACTGGGCGAAGAACATGAGATACATAGGAAAGAACAAGTACTTAGCCCCTGAAGCAGGAACAATCTGTATGTTTGAGAAGACCAGGAATGCTGTATTGAGTGAGGGGAAAGTGGTAGGAGATGAGGTCAGAGAGGTGGACAGGTGCAAGAACCAAGAACTCTGAACTTTATAGGCATTTAGCCACTCTAGAACTCTGGAGGCTTGGGAAGGAATTTGGATTTTATTCTGAGAGCAATGGAAAGCCACTGGTGGGTTTTAAGGTGAGTTACATGATATGCTATGCATTTATTTTAAAATAATTACCCTATTTACTATGGGAGGCATGAATTGTAAGATGGCAAAACCAGAGACAAAAAAGACCAACTGTAAAGTCCAGGCAAGAAAAAATGGTGACTTGGATTAAGGTGATGGTAAATTGAAGATACACATGGAAGAACATAGGAAATGTTACGAATATGCATTTTACAGTGCTTTCAGATGAATTTCCTACCAGATATGAAGGGAAATGAAGTATTAATGACGAATCTATACCACTGGGTAGGTTGTGATAAACTTAGAGGGAAATCATGCACCTTATTAATGAGGGGTTGGGTTTGGGTGGGAAACCTTCCCTCCCTCTCTCTCTCCCTCTCTCCCTCCTTCCCTCCCTCCCTCCCTCCCTTCCATCCATTGAAAACTGCAACAGTTTTGAACATATTAGGGTTGAGATTTATATACCTGAGAAATGTTAACAAGTCCATTGAATATATAAATTTGGAACTCAGGGAAGGATCAAGCCTGGGGATATAAATTTGGGAGTTGTCATTTCAAGCCATGTGGGTAGATGAAGTTATGAACAGAAAGTAAAGACAAAGAAAAGTTAGAGAGTTGATTGATACTGTAATGGGGCTGAGACCAAAATCCAGTATGGGTGGTGCCCCCTGGAGGAGGTTGCTGATGAGGATAGATAGCCCCAGGAGAAAATGCTGAAAGGTTTTACAGTTTGGGGTGGAGACTCTGATGAAAAATAAAAGGGACTAAAAAAGAAGAAGAGGGAGTCGCAGTGATGCAGAAGAGGAGATCCAGCAGCAGGAGATGTAGCCGCCATGATGGAGAGTTTGGAAATCAGCCGCCTGGAGTTTTTGAGCCGCCAGGATGTAGAGTTTTGGATTGAGCATTTTTTGGAATCTTCAGTGACTTTGGGACCAACGGCTTTGGAGGCTTTGCAAGTAGCTGAGCGATGGAAACTGCTCCCAGTTTTGTTTTTACTGCAGCCGAAGGAAGAAGGCAGAGGCCCAAAGTGGGTGCCTTCCTAAAATGCGCGAGTGCAGTCTGTTGGGCCGTCTGGCTGCTATAGTTGCTGTTTTCAGTGTTGTTGGCCTGGTGTTGTGCTGGGGCACCACAGCAGCTCCAGGATCATCTCTAGTTGTGTTCTGTGTCATCCTTGTGAGTTGGAATCTGGCCTAGAGTCTGGTTGCTGTGCGTCTGCAGAGGCAGGAAGATGCCGTCTTGGGCACGTGCTCTATTGTTTGGAAGAGGAGCTCCACGTCCACAGTGGAGGGAAGATGCTGCCTTTGTTGTTTCTTCTTTGGATCTTAAAGGACTGGACATTGCTTTAAGTAAGGTAAACGGCCATATTTTGGCCTCAGTAACTCTTTGTTTTTCCCTGTTTGTTAAATAAATCCCATTGTTAGTGTTCCCTAAGCCTGAGTAGTCTTGCAATTGTGCACACTGGTGCAGAACTAACATAGTGACTGGTAAGCAATTTGGGCAGTGCCCATGGCCAGTTTTAAAGCCCCTTTTGTAGGGTATCAATTCTAAGCCCTAGACAACAAATCTTTCATTAGAGGTCTAGCAAAGGGGAATAACAAGCAAAGGAGAATGAGAAAGAGCAGCCGTTGACAGAGGAGGAAAACCAGGATGACATCCTTGATACCAAGAGAAAAGAATATTCCAAGAAGGAGGAATTATATTTTCCAAAGATGGTCACATGATAACTCTCATAACACATGCTTTTGTTGCAAAGTGACCTTGCTCATTCCTCATTACCAAGTGAACATTCTATGTCCTCTGGCTGAATTGGGCTGGACTTGACTGATTGCACTGAACAATAGAATCATGATAGAAGTGGAGTTTGAGTGACTTCTGAGGCTAGGCCATAAAATGTAATTCAGATTGTTTGGCCGTGTCTCTCTCTCTCTCCTTCCCACCTCCTCTCCTTCCCTTCTCCCCCTTCCCTTTTCTCTCCTCCATTTTCTTCTCTTTCTTCATAAGACTTTCGAGCTCTTAGAAGCTTGGTGACCCTGATACAACCATGCTAGAAAACCCACGTGAAAAGGCTGCATAGAGATGTCAAAGGCAGTCCAGATACTCCAGTCTTTAGTTGTTTGAGTATCCCCAGGGTAGGCACTAGACATATGAACGAACAAGTCCCCAGATAATTTTAGTACCAGTCACCAATTGTAGCCATATATAACATGATTGCTACCCAACTGAGTTGTTCCCAAATACCTCATGCTCAGAAATCAGGAGAAATAATAAATGATTGCTCTGTTAGGCTGTTAAGTTTGGGTGGTTTTATTTTATTTTATTCATTGTTGTTTTGTTGAGGTAGCAATTGGTTTCTAACTATAGTTTTCTATATTCAAAAATACCTTTTCTTCTTATCACACCCTATTAAACAAACAAACACAACTTTCAATTGTCATCCTTTTTCTTATATGTCAAAATACAGAAACTTAAGAGCTGGAATGAAACAAAGTTCATCTAATATATATCTTTTTTAGGTATAGAATGGGTGGTGACTTACTCAACATCTCACAGCTTCTCTCAGCTAAGGTCTGAAAACAGATTATACTAATCCAAGTCTAATGATCTGGGCCAGCCGTGGCCATAGTAATGGCAGCCAAAAGTGATAGATCAGAGAGGTTTGGATCTGGATAAAAGATCCCTTTTGTTAAAAGCCTACTCTGACCTTTTCTTTACAGCACCAAAGCTGTCACCTTAGTTTAAGCCCCCATTGCTTCCTTTTGTACTCTCACAATAATTTCCTAAGCGTTTTGAAATTTGGACCATACCTACTCTTTGGAGGCAGCATCGCATAATGGCTAAAAGCACAGGTCATGCTCTTAATACTCTTAGAGAAAAGTGTTCTGGAGTTCTACCTCTGCCATTTACTAGCTAGGTGATCCTGGGAAAGTTAAATAACCATATACAGTCCTCAATTGCTTTATAAAATGGGACTTCAGGCATGGAAGGGAAGATTCCTACCACAGCACATTATTCTTTTATAAATACTGAGATCAGAGCAAGAGTACAAATGAAGTCTACACACCTTATTTCTAAATGTCTATTCGTTATTTAATCAAGTCAACAAGATTTTTTTCTAGCCATCTACCTTGACAAATATACCTTCATAATGAAAGAAGTGGAAAAAAATGTATAAAATGTTTTTGTATGATTGAAATAACAGGATAATTGGATTATTATTATTGTATCTGGATATCCTGTGTTGGACCAGTGATATTATAAGGGATAAAAAAAGTAATTATTATAGTACAATTAGTATATTTTTATATATTTGTTTCATAAATTTTTTTAGCCTTTATGTCAGTAAAATCATTGATCATATTGTTATAATCAAGGTTTATATACAAATCTTTCTATGGATAGTAATTATATGAGTTAAATAAAATATAAATTTATTTAAAATATTAAATATTAATATATAACTTTATTAAAAGAACAAAATTTGAATACATATTCATCAAAACGTAAAATAAAGCATAGAGAAGGTAACAAGTTAAAATTCAGTGTTCCTGTGTTTTTTAAAAAAGTAACTTTTAAAAGATTCAAGTTTATTAAAATTAAAGGCAAAATGATAACTAACAAGGATTGTTTTAAATGAAAATTTTTAATATAACTAAAGAATTAAATTTAATTCTTAAAAATTAAATATTATTGTCTATAAAAATAAAATTAAAAAAATAAAAATTAAATTAACAATTCTAACTTCGATGTCTATTTCATTGCCAATATAAAGAATTGGTATCATGTTTGATGTGTTATATCTAGATCTGCATGTATATATTGAGTAATAAATATTGCTTATTATTGCAAAATATTCCTTTGTGACCACGTGCCATTTGTCACAAACTGTGCTAATTCATGAATACCTCTACAACTATAAATTGTAATATAAAGGGAAGCAAGAAAATGCACGATTGGTATTACTTGGAAAGAATACTTCCGTATGCAAGAATCTAGTGTATTGCTATGGACAGTTAATTTGACAATTAATTTGTATTTTTTTCTTTCTAATGTGTTCCTTCCCAATCCTCCATGTATTGGAGACATGTGAATCTTCAAAGTTGAGAGAGCTGCAACCTTCAAACCTCAGTGGTATTCAGACTCAGTTGCTTTTATATTGAAAACAGGATGAGAGTTACAGAAATCATTGCCTGAATGGTGTTTGTCATGTGGATGGATATTTAGGGTCATAGCTATGACAGGGCTGAATCCTGGATCTGGAGTGACAGGGGCAGCTTTGTATTCTTTAATAAGTGTGTGTGTGAGGTGGGGGTTGCACAATTTTCTGAAACTTAGGGGCCAGGCCAGGGTCTTCTCTTTCCCAGAACTAGCAGTGCACTGATCAGATTATTTGTTATAGATGATGATGCTTTACCTGTTTGTGTCCCTCACTAGATTGTGAGCTTCTCAAGAGGTTTACTAATGTTTTATTCCATGTCTCTATTTGATTCCTTAAACTGAGACCCAGAGTTCAGGCCACCATCGTTTTACCTGGATTAGTCTTTCAACTGGTCTGCATATTTGCCGCCTTCAAGCCACATTCCCCAGTCTGCCTTTCACTGGGACAGCTCTAAGATGCTCTAAGATGTACAATCTCTGGGAGAAGCACTAGAGGTACTGCTTTTATTTATTCATTGCTTGTTCTTTATATTTGTGTATTATCATGTCTGCAATATGTTAATACAGTCAAACTTGCATACAATGTATAAACTAATTAATATACATGTAAATCAGAGGTGCATGCTCACATGAGGGGAATGATATAACAAGAGTGTTGGACCCAACTGGTCTAGCATCAAATTCAAGTTTCTGAGCACAGCAGTGGAGGTCCTGCCTCATCTGTTTCTGCCTCTTCTCTCACCACGTGAAGGCACAAACCCTGGGGAGCATACAGCACAGGTGATGGAAGTAATTATGATCCAGCAGGCAGAATACAGCACAACAGGGCTTGGCAGGTGGTAATCCTGGCGTGTCCTCTGTGTCAGGTGTTTTAATGCAAAGTAGTACAGATGTCTTGACAGGTGGGTGGAGTATGGTGACAGAAATTCAGACACAGATTCTCGAGGTACAGGCCAGCTGGCAGTTGGCCAGCATCAAGGAAGTTTGTCAGGCAGGAGGAAGACCCACGCTTAGACTAGACTGGAGACTACAGTGCTTAGGAAGGAGAGACCTGGCAAGAGTGAGACTGTTCTAGTCCTTGGGGGATGGGAGGACTCCGCGCGTTTCCTGAACTCGGATGTCTGCAAAGGGGAAAAGGCAGTAGTAGCAAGAACGGAGCAAGGATTGTGGGGGTAGTGGCTCTCAAGAGCAAAATGATTGTTTAGTTTTCAGGGTGGAGCTGGGCTGGCTCAGCACCAAGGGTGACCTGAGGAACATTCCTGGAGTGCTGGGCAGATACGGCTATTTCTCTGACTTATGATCAAGGTGAATTCTAGAGCCCGGAGCAGAGCTGAGTCTGCAGTTTGGAATCAGCGACCCCTAGGAAGTAGCTCCTGTCACGGGCAAGGACTGCGTCAAGGCTGAGGGTGAGAGGCCCCGACCCCACATTGTTGTCTCGGTCTGCCATTCAGAGCCCTTCGCCATCTGTCTCCACAGTAATAGCAGCTGACAGCTGGCGAGTGTTTTCCGGGCACTGATCCAAATGTATGAGTATTAACTTGTTGACTCCTCAAAATCAACTTAATTCCCATTCTCAAGGTGAGGAGACTGGGAATGAGGCACAGAGATTTAGTAATGTGGTCAAGATCATGCAGGAGCTAAAAGTCATACCTCAGCAGGCTAGCGTCCACGTCCACACTCTCACCACCACACAGTGCTGTTCTCCATGTAGCCTCCCACCATTGTTCCCATCACGACTTTTCATGCACCCCGTGTTGTAGCCAAGTGGAGCGTCTCACTGTCTTCCCAATATGACTTATGCCTTACTTTCTGCTGAGGCTTCCTCTGGCCCCCTGCTTCCCCTGGTAATAAATGGAATGATCGTGCTGCTCTCAACTTATCCAAATTATACTAGTACTCCAGGACCGAGCTCAGCGGTTTTCTCTGACCCTTGTTCACTAGAATGCTGAGCTTGTGACTGAATTGTGACTTGGCAGGCTTAGCAACTAATCGGAGCTTAAAGGTATAGTCCTAGTCCCAACCCTGACACCAGCAGCTGTGCAGCTATGGGGTACTCACTCCCTCTCCACCTGAATGGGGTGTGTGTGTGTGTGTGTGTGTGTGTGTGTGTGTGTGTGTGTTTTCAAAAGAACAAGACGACCTAGGGTACCTAGGAGCTGGCTCTTTGAAAGGCACTGGTGCCATGGTAGGGAATGGACCTCCGCCATGCAGGTTTGCCCTAAGAGTGCTGGAAAGAGGTTAGATTTGGGCTTGGCTTCCTTTGTTTTTGTTTATGGGCAACAGTGTGTTTCTACTCCCTTAGGAGCATTGACTGGGATGGAATCGCTTGTGTTGGTTCCCAATAATCTTTACAGAGAGTTTAATTACAGACTGGCAGCAGAAAGAGAATATAGAGACAAGTGCACGCTGTGACAATTGCTAGACAAAGAGCACTCTATGCAGGGAAGAACAGCTGTAACGGGTGGGGTTGGATATGGGGGAAGGGGCAGGAGGCAGGGACGGAAGGATTCAAGAAAAAAAATGTTGGCATTCATTGTGCCCTCTCATTTTGGAATAGGATTTTGCCACCTTCAGAATTCAAGGATTCAAACAGTTTTGCATGACAGGAAATCAAAAATCACTCTTGCCTTCTTATTGTTTCACCCGCTCATAGTCCCCAGCTATCTATGGAGCTTATCTGGCAATTTGGCTTTCTTTGCAGGCACACATGCTCCAAGAGAGCGGGAGCAGCTGATCTTTCCTAATAGGTTGTGTGATTTGAGAATTCTCTGTCTCCTTCAAAAACCTGTCATCTGACTGAGGGCAGCATGGTAGTATCATTGCATTTGTTGTTTATCATGCTGTGTGTAGGTCATAGTCTATGATTAGTAAATATTCGCTGATGAAAGATGTATGTCTGATAGATCAAGAGATTAGATTACAAAAGTTTCTTCTAAGAAGGCCATGGAGCTGCTTAGGTTTTATTCAGTGGAGGGTATAGAGAAGGGAAGTCAGTGTAAGCTAAGAGCTAGCAAGTTAAGTTGTGCATCTCGGATGGAAGTATAGTATATGTGTATACAGGGGTTTGTTGTAGTCCAGTGCCGTCAGAAGAAAGCAGGCGAATCTGGTCCTGCTTGTGCTAATGGTAAAGGTGATGGGATCCCCTAATGATCCATAAATATGCCTGTCAGAAGTTTCCAGTTTTCTGCCAAATGATCGGGCACATAGTAGATGTTCAAGAAATATATGTTGAATAGTAATAGCTTACTTAAATTGATATTTACTACGTACCTTTGTAGATCAGGAAACTAAGACACAGAGAAATTAAATAACTTGCCTGAGGTTACTCAGCCAGGATGGAACTGAGATTTTAACCTACGTCATCTGTTATCCCACGTCATAATCTGACTTTCATTCACCCCTTTAAGTGAAGGCATTGAAATTGCTGCTAAAAGTGGAAATGCTGGGAAGGTGTTGGTCAAGCGTCCACAAGACAGGTTCACTGTACATTTGAGCAGATGGGTAAAAGAATCTTGGAGCCCTTGATGGATTTATAGGCCTTTTAATGTTGGAGCAGGGAACCAGGTACAGCAGGCAGACCTGTGGGCAGGCAGGGCAGGCAGGGAGGCCAGGCAGGACGGCTGGAATGCTCGGGATAATGGTCTATGGTTTACATCTTATATTTTCTGGCTTTTGTATCACAATATCACTGGCCTCTAAGAATGAGGTAGAAAATAATCCATCTTCCCTTTTGTGGCAAGATTTTGGGTAGAATTATTTTATCCTTAAATATTTAATAGAATTCACCAGTGAAGCCATCTGGGAATGGAGTCTTTTGCAGAAAGATTTTTAATAACAAATCCAAATTCTTTAATAGGTGTAGGGCTATTCACATCAGGACCAGGACTAGGGTGAGGCAAGGGGGCATTCACCCAGGTCCTGAAGGTCCTGGAGTGGAGTCAGTTCAGAGCTGTCAGATCCTCAATACACTCAGCAGGTGGGAAAGGAGTACCTTAAATCTGAATTGTGTATCGGGGGCGGGGGGGCACATCATTATCATTACACCCACCACACTATTTAATACACTCTGATTCATTTCCTAGCACTGATACAGATATTCTTAATTTCCTATATTTATAGAAAAAAAATTAGCATGTATTTTGCAAGAGTGGTTTCAGGTAAATCCATTGTCAATTGCAGTCAAGATTATGGTCCCAGAATAGTCAAAAAGGAGATACAACAATTTTTTCTCCCCCAGTTATAAAATGATTCAAATATTACAGGACTTAATTTATCATCAGGGGGCTTGCATGAGATTGGCACCAAGGTCTTCATGTTGCCAGATGATTTAGATCCAGGTGAAAAGATAAGTCAAAAGGAGGGGACTACAGGGGCCTCCCTGGTGGCGCAAGGGGTTAAGTCTCAGCCTATGAAGCTGTCCGCAGCCACTGCAATACAAGTTTGATCCCCTGCCAGGGAGCTTCCCACATGGCGCAGCAGACCTCTCCTGCCTCTCCCGCTGCTCCCCTCAGCAGTGTATTTCAGTCAATCTGCCTGTTCTGCTCCCCACTCTGTCTCTGGTGAATCCTCTCACCGCCCCCCTACCCCAACATATCTCTGGCCTGCAACTCAGTTCTTGTATGCATAAATAAATCAATCTTTAAAAAAGAAGAGGGGACTACAGATCACTAGAAAGAAACATAATTGTCCCTCTACCATTTTATAGAGTCACTGCTGTGAATTCTTGGATATAGTGCTTAGGCAATGAGCTCTGCTTTCCATTTCCCACAGTGGAGAGTGACTTTGATTTTCATCTGAGGTCCAAAGAGAAGCAGAAAAAAAAATGAACTGCATACATAATACTAAATTTGAAAGCGATAGCATTTTTGAAGGGGTACCCTTCACCGATTTGTAGCCACTGTAGGTAAAAGGGGGCATTTTCTATATTGAAACATCATTTTTATTCCAACAAAAAGAAAACCAAGTAAAGTGGCTCTAAGATAGATTCAGATGAGAAGTAGTATATAATGAAAAGTTGAAGTCATCTCAGTTCCCCCTTGCCATGTCCTGAACTGAGAGATCTTAAAATATACTTCTAGAATAACATTCTTTCCCTTAGTTATTAACTGATTTGGATTCTTAGCCCCACAGCTGGTGCTGCTCTGTTTCCGTATGCATGGAGACCTAGCCGATCTCCTGTACTCTCTCTAGTCAGGGCGCATCTGTGGAGTCCTTGACTCAGCATATGCTCCTAGCTCAGTGTTCGTCAGCCTTGTCAGCTGCTTCTGGATTCTTCCCAGGCCTAAGTACCTGCCTTGATGTCATTGAGCTCTCGTCCTTATGCTTACCTATCCTCCTGAGCACTGAGGCCTACCTCTTGATTTCAGGTTTGGTGCTAGGATCCTTGCTAGGTTCTGCTTAACTTCTCCTACACACTGCCCTGCCTGCCCACCTTGTCATTCCCCAGCCATGGTTGGACTTCCCTGATATCAATTACCTACAGTGACTGTTGCTTTGCCAGTTTCCTGCTGATTCCTCCCCTGCAGTCCCAGATGTTCTCCTGGCACCTGCAGCAGCATGACCCAGGCACTCAGTGTCCTGGCTCTAGTACCAAATTCTCTAGATTCAACTCTATCACTAAGTTGCTCTGTGACCCTTGGCAAATTACTGGGACCTCTTATCTTTAAATGCTAATGATGGCACCTATCATTTGGGGCTGTTATGAAAGGTGTTTGGTACAATATCTGGCATAGCCTTACTGAGTACTCGATAAGCCTTGGCTATGACTCTGGTTATTACGCTGGAGCACCTGTTAAGCACAGGTGGGTTTGTCTCATTTCTTTTTCCCAACTCTCTCACCTGATTTATCTCATTCTGTCACTGGTAATGAATGAAACCACCCCATTTTTTTTATTCATACATACAAGGCCAGAGGCGTGGGGCGGCGAGAGGGTTCACCAGAGACAGAATGGGTAGCAGAACAGGCAGATCAGAAATACACTGCTGAGGGGAGCAGCGGGCGAGGCAGGAGAGGTCTGCCGCGCCATGTGGGATTCTCCCTGGCCGGGCATCGAACTCACGTCGCTGCTGCCGACAGTTCCACAGCGCAGCGCTTAACCGCTGCGCCACCAGGGAGCTCCGAAACCACCCCATTTTTTGCTCAAGGGACCCGGGAAGAAGTGAAAGGAAAAGGGTGTAGCTCAGCTTCAGCTTGGTTGTGGGCACCTTCTAAAGGGAGGGAAGGGAAAGGGCACAAAATGGAATAGAAAAGAACACAAGGGACCATGGAGATGGATCACGGGTGAATTGGTGGTGGGCTACCCAAGGGGAATGCAAAATGTAAAAGACATAAATAACAATAAAAATATATATTATATATAAAAAAAATAAAAAAAAATAAAACTGATCCTGAACCAAGGGACTCTTGTCTTCAGTTTGCGGGGAGAAAAGCCACCGTTGTCTGAAAGTTAGAATGGCTTCTCTAGAATGAACAAGGAAGAAAGTTCTCAATTCTTTTCTGCTGGATAGTTTTCAAATCTTAGTAATGAGAAAGAGGGAGGGAGATGCCCATAAATGCTCCACTGAGTGTTTGGTCTAGACTATTCTGGGTACCATGTGTATGGGATGAAGAAAAGCACCCGGTTTGGTGTAGCACAAGCCTTCGAAAAGGAGCTTGCTCACAGGATAGACCAAGGATTCATTAACAAAAGGTCCTCATCATGAATCAACTGGCTCAGAGACCTGCTGAAAGTCCAGCTTTATAGATTCCTTCTGGGATGTTCTGGGGCTCCAGGTAAAGTAATATCCCAGAGGCCCAGCCCATTAAGAGCTTTTTTTTTCTCAGCTGTTCCTTAGAAGTCCTCCTTGCACAGGTAGAGATGGCCTAACACAGAGGCCTGCACTTTTGAGATGTGTCAAAATCTCCAAATAGCTTCTGCTTTAGTCTTGAAGCTATTGTTGAAAACTCTCAGCATTATTTGTCCCTTAGAGGCTTTTTTTTTTTTTTGAGACATTCATTTCAGCCTGTTAGCTTAGTATCTTATTTGGGAAAGATAACACATTAATAGGAATTATTTAGTGACTAATGCGTTATCGCCCAATGGAAACTCATTTTAGCATCTGATGAGAAGAACATAATTAGAGAGAAGTTAAATCTGCTGGGGGAAAAAGAAAAAAAATACATGATACTTTCCAAAGATAAATTGAAATAATTCTTGGATTATTCACAGTTTTGGATGAGCTGTACATTCACTGTGCCTTCTTTGGTCATGCGCCCAGGAAGCAGTCTATCAGTGGGCAGAGCCAATCAGGGGGCCCGTAAGGACAGTAAGAAGGGTTTGGGATCCCCTGCCTGTGTGCCCTTCAATTGAAATCCAAACAGAACATAACTGCCCCCTACCCACCCACCCACTCAAACCTTGCCTTGTATTTTATGGTCCAGCTCAGCAACAACTTCTTTTTTGAGGCCTTCCCTACGTACCCCAGTCTGTGGTGCTGTTTCCCAATGTGATCTACATATTGGGTACACATGGATATTTGATTTTTGAGTATATTTTCAATGTACTCATATCCTGTGTATTTGCCTGGAAGAGAAGCCTTTGGAGGATAGGATCCATCAGGCATTCCTGTTTCTGGCCCTACAGCTACAGCATCACCACAGAGTATGCTCTCAGTAAATGCTTAAAATCTAGTCTAGGCAAACCTGCAGTTTCATCTTTGCCCCTGAAAAGCATGCAGGCTTTCCTTTCTTTTAGCATTTTCCTTTATTATAAACGATACACAGAACACATGAATACATTCTCACTAAGTTTTCAAATGATGCGGATGTAGATGGGGGTGTTAAATTTCCTTTGACCTTGACCATCTTCCTCATCCCAGTCCTCTTTCTAGAGATAATCCCCATTTGCAGTGAAGGTATCCTTCTAAACATTTCTCTCGGCATTCACATACATTTATGTTATAAAAAAAAAGATAGATTTGTCTATGTTTTCCTGCAAATGTGTGTTGTAACATGTTTTTCTGAAGTTTGCTTTTTAAATTTAATGACAGTTTGGTAATGCAGATTTACTTCATTCTTTTAAACTCCTACCTTGTATGTAGTACTTGGGTATATTGATGCCCTATTAATGCATGCTTATTTTTCTAACTTTTGGCTTAATTATTGCAACCAACAGCATAGTGAAAAATCCTTATATACAGTTCCTTGAGTATACAGGTGAGTGTTTCTCTAGAGAAAATACCAAAAAGTAGAATTGCCTGGACATAGTTTATGTTTTTTTTTTCCCCAAAATTAATACAACCTTTCAGTGTCAATCATGTAGGCCTTTCTTACCTGTGTGGAAGCAACTGGGAGAGAATCTCTCCCAACGGCACATTGTTTACAGTACCAATGGGATAATTTAAAAAAATTCTGTTAACAAGGAGATGGTGAAACACTTGTGCAAATCATTTCCTGGGCTTTGTGACTGTTGTTGTTGACTACTCAACAGTGTGATTTTACTGGAACTGTACAACCCTTTGTGGATTTCACAGTGAGTTTTAAAGCAACACAGCAGCTAAGTCAGTGGTAGGGCAGGTGGAACTACTACACAAGGAACCCTGTTGAGGGCTTTTCCATGTGGGGGTCTGATTGCTCCACTTTGTGCTCCAGAAAGCCAGCTGCAAACAGATGATTTAAGCCTTGACAGGCTGTTAGTGACTAAGTATAGAAGGTTTAGGGACACATTTCTCTGTACTTGGGAAAAATACTTGAACACCTAGCCTAGCTGTCAGTGGGATAGTAAGCTATCTTAGAATACAGAGGCTGGCCCAGAAAAGTGAACATGCAGCAGTAGTTTAAAATAAATTCAGTTCAATGTAAATAATTATAATATTAACTTTTGAGGCGGGGCCTCCCTGGTGGCGCAGCGGTTGAGTGCTGCACTGTGGCGCTGTCGGCAGCGCGCAATGCGGGTTCAATGCCCAGCCCCGGGAGAATCCCACATGGTGCGGCAGACCTCTCCTGCCTCGCCCGCTGCTCCCCTCAGCAGTGGATTTCTGATCTGCCTGTTCTGCTCCCTGCTCTGTCTCTGGTGAGCCCTCTTGCCGCCCCACACCTCTGGCCTGTACCCCAGCTTGTATAAATAAATCTTTAAAAAACAAACAAACAAACAAACTTTTGAGGCAATCTTAGAAATGTAAATATGTGCTGCTAGGTTTTAGGTGACACCAAGAAATTATTAACTTTGTTTGATGTGATAATGCTGTGAAGATGTAGAATCAAAATGTCTATACAGTTATACTGAAGTATATAGGAATTAAAGGACATACTTGAGATTTGTTTTAAAATACTTTAGAAATACAAAAAAAGGGGTAACTGAAGTGTTTGTTACTTGTTGCTTTGGGTGGTAGATCTGTGTGGGGTTCATTGTATTATTTTCTCTACATGATTGTGCACTGGAAAATGTTCATGATACATATTTATAAAGAAGGCATGATACAAATACACTTGGAGAGAAGATACATTCAAAGCAACCTACCAAGGAGATTATGGATTCAACTCAAAATAATTTTTAATGTACAGTTGCATATTCTATTCTCTGATGTGATTTAATTTAGGTCTGTGGAAAGACTAGAGACCTACTTAGATGACCTTTGAAAGTCTACTCTAGTATTGCTATCCCATAGTAATCTGTGTAGGTGCAGGTATCTGTGTATAAACCTGTATTAAAAAATAAGAATTCTAACAGACATAACATTTAGGGTATTTTTTAAAATTAAAAATTCATTTCAACTCATTTAAGTAGCCAGTTGCCCTTTTGTTGATTGTATTAAAATATTCTTGAATAGCTATATACTTACAAGAGTGTGTATAACATCTATGTATATTTTGTTTTGTTTATTTTTAACTGAAAAATAAAATTGTATTTATTGAAAATACACAATTTTATATATGTAAACTTTGTGAAATGATTAATACAACCAGGTTAATCAACATATCCATCACCTCATATAGTTACCATTTTTGTGTGTATGTGTGGTGAAGGTGCTTAATATCTACTCTCAGCAAGTTTTAAGTATACTATTGTTAAAGTATGTTACGGGTCCAATACGACTGAGGCATAATTCGATGCAATCAGCAAAGCGGTGGTTTATTGCTAGCTCGAGCTAGGGTCCCAAATAGCCTGAAGCACCGACGCAGCGGTCTAGTCA
>PVIJ01009384.1:41267-67317 GCA_004024925.1 Scalopus aquaticus
GATGGCCAGGGTGGTTATCTTTTAGTGTCCCTGAAGCCTTTTGCCTCTGGCGGAGGAGTCAATAGACTTTGAAGTTGCCCGGAGGAGGCTTATCTCAGGTTGCGGTCCTTGAAGTTTTACAGCTGCAGGATGCCAGGTTGTGGCGCCCTGCCTTATCAGTGGCTATTGACATTTTTTACTTTTACATACTTTTACACTATACAGTATTACTAACTACAGTCATTAGATGTCCGTAACTTATTCATCTTATAACTGAAGACTTATACTCTGACCAGCATCTCTCCATGTATCTCACTTCTGCTTCCATGATTTTACCTTTTTTAGTTTCAGTAAGAAGTGAGTATTTGTCCTTTTTTGTATGGTTTATTTCACGCAGCATAGTATCTCCCAAGTTCATCCGTATTATTACAAGTAGCAAGATTTTCTTATTTTCTATGACTGAATAGTGTTCCATTGGGTATATATGTATGTGTATATATGTGTATCTATATACCTACATCTAATGTGTATATATGTATCTATCTATCTGAGCTATCTAGCATGTTTTCTTTATTCATTCATCAATGGATACTTAGATTGTTTGCATATGTTGGTTATTGTGAATAATACTTCAATGAACATGAGAAGGCAGATATTGCTTTTAGATCCTGACTTCATATCCTTTAGATATATACACAGAAGTAGGAGTAATAGATTACATAATGGTTCTATTTTTACTTTTTTGAGGTATCTCTCTACTGTTTTCATAATGATTATACCAATTACATTCCCACCAACAATATACAATATACTTTTTTGTCTAAACTCTCACCAAGATGTGTTATCTCTTGTCATTTTGTTAGTAGTCATCCTAACAATTGTAAGTTGAAATCTCATTGTGGTTTTGATTTGTGTTCCCCTAGTGATTAGTGATGATGAGCTTCTTTTCATGTGCCTTTAGGCCATTTGTATGTCTTCATCATAAAAATATCTGTTCATCTCCTTTGCCCACATTTTAATGGAATTTTTTGGTATTCTTTTCTATTAAGTTTGCTAAGTTCCTTGTATATCTTGAATATTAACCCTTTATCAGACAGATGGTTTGCGTATATTTTTTCTTATTCTGTAGGTTGTCTTTTAATTTCATTTGCTCTGCAAACACTTTTTGAGTTTTACTTTTACTTTTATTTTTGTTTCCTGTGTGTTTGATGTCATAATAAAAAAAATCATTGCCAATGATGACATCACCAAGGTGGCAATAGTGGAGTTTCCTTCCTTCACTCCCAAGAGGAACATTTAACAGTTAACTAGAGAGGCACTACACTGACAGAATCCCATAGCTTGGATTTTGACTGAAACACTGCTTGGACATCAGATCAACACAGATTATATCAAAGGAAACATGGAGGAGAGTCATGCTTCGTTAAACAGAAGGTGGGTGGAAAGAAATGCCTGGAGGCTGTGGTCCAGGGTGTGGGGCAAGGATGGCAGGGCTGCTGGCTCAATCAGCATCCCAGGAAGGGGAGAGCACATGCACACACACACCCTTGAAAAGGGGAAACCATACAGAGGAGCTGGTGTGCTCCACACAGGTCAGGTTCCCACTAAGAAGAACAAGGAGAGTTGAAACAGGAGCGTACAGGGCAGAGGGCAACAAGGCAGGAGGTTGGATGGGAGGATGGAATGGCCACCCACCTGCCGGACTCTGAGACCAGAGAACCACCAAAAAGCCCCAAAAGACCAAAACCCAAACCAGGGTCTATAGCAATACAACACTCACACAATAGGGGCCTATAGGTTATAGCCTAACAAAAGACAGTGCCCGATAAGAGGACAGGTCACTGTGGTTTCTCACCCATGCGCACAATTGCAAGAGACCTCAGGCTCCAGGAACAATAACCATGGGGTTTATTTTACAAACGGGTGAACAAAGAGCTTAGTGTATCCACAGTGGCCAGCTATCTCACCCAAATAGCATCCATGATGGTTGCCACCAGTCATCGTGAGTGCTGGAAAGCACTGGCCAGTATGATGGTCACTGCTGGTCCCTCAGCGGTGGTGTCAGAGACACCCAGTGTTAACAGCTCTTTGTGAGTTATTGAGTTATACCAACAACAAGCATCTCTTTGAGACACTAGGCCCAGGGCCTTTGGTGCTCCTTTCAGACAATGTCTGAGACAGGACCAGAGGCCCAGTCTCTGACAGAGATCTTCAGCTTGTCTTCCCTCCTTGGAGATAGGCTGCTTGATGCTTCTTTTTTTCTTTCTTCTTTGGAGTCCAGGAACGGAGTCTTCCCCTTCTTTCTTCTTCCTTTGGAGGCTGGAACCATCTTCTTTTCTTCAGAAGCTGGCATCATCTCTTCTTGGGCTGGCATCATTTCTCAGCTCCCTCCAACCCTTGCTTATATCCTCTTTCAGGGTGCCCCACTCGTAAATCTGATTGGACCATTTTTCAATCCTGTGGCTGATTGGACCATTTAGCACAAATCAGCTCGTAACTTGCACATGATTGGTCCATTCCATGATCCAGGAAGTACACTGTTACATAAAAGGTCTCTGAGGAACAACTGCCACAACTGACTTGTGGTGGAGCAGCAGGGTGAAAGAACACCACTGCTCCTGCTGGCTCCCAACTCTGAGGTGGCTGGGTTCCAGTAACATAGTGATCGAGACTGTACTCCCCTTCTATTACCCCTTCATGGAGCACACTGACAGAAAAGAAGAGAGAGAAATAAAATATAAAATAATCAAAAAGGAACTCCAGGAACTGTATATCTGATTCCATTAGGAAAGACAACATAAGGATAATCGGTATCCCAGAAGGGGGGAAGAGAAAAGGAGGGAACACAGTGCTCAATGAAAGAAATAATAGTGGAGAATATACATGTCCATGAAGCTAAAAGAACACCTGGTTATCTAAATGCAGTGAGTCCTTACACCAAGATGCAGAGTAGTGAAAATATCAAGAGTTTAAGAAAAGGATTATTGAAGGTCCCTAAGGAAGCAAAACAGGTGACTTATAAATGTATTCACATCAGGCTTTCATCAGAATTCTATGGATCAGGAAAGAAGGGAATACTTAGAGATAAAAACTGCCAGTCAAGAGTACTATGTCATGCAAGACTTGCTTTCAGATATGAAGGAGAAATAAAAATCTTACCAAACAGACAAAAGCTAACAGAGTTTGCCAGCACTAGACCTCTCCTACAAGAAATATTAAAAGTAACTCTCCTAATTTAAATCAAAGAGAAGAAAGTTCACAATAAATTGAACAAGGAAATAGATAAACTAAAAAACTAAAGGAAAAATAGATAAAATAGATAAAAATAGATAAACTAGAAAACTAAAGGCAAAATGGCAGTAGCAAGCCCTCATATATAGTAATAACCTTTAATGTAAACGGTCTGACCTCACCAATCAAAAGGCACAGAGTGACTGGTTGGATGGCAAAACAAAACCCAAATATCTTCTGTCTCCAGGAGACCCATCATGTCTCCAAAGACAAACAAGCTCAAAGTAAAATGGTACAAAAGAATCCTATAAGGAAATGGTAATCTAAAAAACACAGGGGAAGTCATTTTTCTCAGGTAAAAAACAAAATTTTTATCTAGCAAGCAGGTAAAATAACATTTTTATCCAGCCAACAAATGTAACAAGAGAAGGCTGGAAACTATACAATGATAAAGGGCCAACACATTAGAAAGACATAACATTCATCAACATACATGCACCAATTGAAGGAGCATTGCAATACATAAAGCAACTATTAACAAACCTAAAAACAGACATGGACAGCACACAATGGTAGTAGGGGACTTTAACAACCACTAACCTCAATAGACAGATCAACCAGAAAAAATAATTAACAGAGAAGCAAAAACCCTAAATGAAGAATTAGACTAGATGGACCTAATAGAAATTTACATGGCACTAAACCTCCCAAAATCTGAGTTCATTCTTCTTAAGTGCACGTGGAACATTCATAAGGACAGATCATATGTTGAGTCATAAAATGTCAATAAATTCAGGAGAATTGAAGTCATATCAAGTATCTTCTCTAATCACAATGGTATCAAACTAGAAATTAACCACACAAAAAAGAAGAGATTCAAATATGTGGAGACTACATGCTAATGAATACCTATTAGGTTAATGAGGAAATCAAACAAAGAATTAAAAAATACCTGGAGATGAATGAACATAAAGATGTGAGCTATCACTACCTATGGGATGTAGTACTAAAAAGGATATATATAGGAATACAGGCCTCCATCAAGACACAAGGAAGAACTCAAGCAATCTAATCACACACCTTAAGGAACCAGTTAAAGGAGAAAAGTTTAAAAAGAAAGTCTCTAGATGGAAGGAAATGAAAAAGTTAGAGTGGAAACAAATGAAATAGAAATTTGAAAAATAGAAAACAAATGAAAGCAAAAGCTGGTTCTTTGAAAGAATAGGCAATGGAAAAACCTGTACTAGTCTCACTAAGGAAAGAAAAATAGCAAATAGAATCAGAAATGAAAGAGAAGTTATAACAGACACTTCAGAAATAGAGGATCATGAGAGACTACTATGAACATAATTTATGCCAATAAATTGAATAACCTAGAAGAAATGAACAAAATTTTGGAAGCATGCACCTTCCAAGACTGAACCAGAAAGAAATAGAAAATCTGAACCGACCATTTACAAGCAAGGAAATTGAAACAGTAATCAAAAATCTTCTCCCCCCGCCCAAACAAAAGCCCATGACCAGATGGTTTCACTAGTGAGTTCTCCCAAAACTTCATGGATGAATTAATGCCTATAATTTTCAAACTCTTCCAAAAATTGAAGAAGAGGGAATGCTTCCAAACATATTATGAGGCCAACATTACTCTGATACTAAAAGCAGACAAGGACATCACACACACAAAAAGAAAACTACGGAACTATATCCCTGATGAACACAGATGCAAAGATTCTCAATAAAATCTGTACAAAGCAAATTCAACAATACATTAAAAGGATCATATATCATGACCAAGTGGGATTTATTCCAGGGATGCAAAATGGCTTAACATCCTTACAAATCAATGTAATTCATCACAACGACAAAAGGAAAAATAAAAATCATAAGATCATGTCAATAGACGTAGAGAAAGCATTTAACAAGAGTTAACAACCATTTATGATGAAAACTCTCAATGAAATGATAATAGAAGAAACATGCTTCAACAGAATAAGGACAACATATAATAAACCCACAGCTAACAGCATATTCAATGGTGAGAAATTGAAAGCTTTTCCTCTAAAATCTTAGTTTCAACTATATGTGAAATAGAGAAACCAAACAAAGGATCAGAAAGAAACAAATTTTAAAACCTGTGTTTGGAAGCTGGTTATAGATCTGATGCATCCATGAGGGGAGAGGGCAAAAAACGGGATGAGGGGGTGGGGAAAAGTGCACAATGGACTACAGTTGAGGACTATGGGTGCATTGGTGGTAGGAAAACTGGTGAACACAACCAGAGGGACAAAACCTGTATTGTGAAAACACAAACACAGATGTAAAGAAAGGTACAGCATAATAAATAAATAAAATCAGGTACAGGAAAAAGATGTACACTTTCACCACTTCTTTTCAACATACTATTAGAAGTACTAGCTAGAGCAGTTAGTCAAGAGGAAGATATAAAAGTAATGCAAATTGAAATAGAAGTAAACTATCACTATTTGTGGATGAAATAATAACACACATAAAAAACTTCAAAGACTCCACTAAAAAAACTATTAGAAACAATAAATCAGCATAGTAAAATGGCAGGCTACTAAATCAATATTCAAAAATTTGTTACATTCATATGCACAAATAATGAATTAGAAATAGAAATCATAGGAGCAATCTTAGTTACAGCTACATCAAAAAAGAATTAAATACCTAGGAACTTTAAAAAAACTTAAAGGTGAAATACCAGTAAAATGCAAATTATAAGACATTATTTATTAAAAGAAATAGGACATGACACAAAAAACTTAAAATATATTCCTGGCTCATGGGTTCAAAGAATTAGCATTGTTAAAGTGGTCATCATATCCAAAGCAATCAGATTGAAATAAAATTGAGTTGAATTGAATACAGATTCAATGGCATTCTTCAAAGAAATAGAACAAGTATATATTGAAATTTATATAGAACCACGAAAGACACTGAATAGCCAAAGCATCTGATAAAAAAGAACAGAGGTATCACACTCCCAGATTTCAAACTGTACTACAAAACAATAATAACCAAAACTATTATATTGGATTAAAAACAGGCATACAGATCAGTGGAATATAATTGAGAGCCCAGAATTAAACTCACACTTATATGAACAACATTTATAGCAAAGACTACAAAATGAAGAAAGGAAAGTCCTCAACAAATGGTCTTGAGAAAATTGGACAATTATGTGCAAAAGGATGAAATTAGATCATTATCTTACACTATGCACATGAAATCACTCAAGATTATGTATGTTAGTGTGTTACCATCCCAGGGGGAGAAAATGGGAGAGAGTACCCAAAGGCTATGGTGGAGGATTATGGGTGCTTTGATGTGGGCATGGTATGCTAACATATATCTGAAGAGGTGTGATCCTATACCCCTAGATTATATAGAGTGTTGTAAATCAATGTTACATGAATAAAAAATAATACAATTAAACTTTTTTTCAATTTAATTTAATTTTTTTCTTACATCATTGTAGTCCCGTAGTTCTCCTGCCACTCTATCACCCATGAGCCATCACCATATTCCTTTATGTTCATTTCTCCCCTCTTTTGCTGTATGCCTCAGTTCTATGGGCAGCTTGCTAGTTTTGACTTTTTCTTGATCTTTCATTTGGTTTCTCTATATTCCACATATAAGTGACACCATCTGGTATTTATCTTTTTCCTTCTGACTAATTTCAGTTAGCATATCCCTTCCAGTTCCATCCAGCTCCATGCCACCAATGACATGGGTTTTTCTTTTTTTTGTCACTGAGTAATATTCCATTGTATAAATATACCAAAACTTTTTGATTCATTCATTTATTAGGGGGCATTTAGGTCGTTTCCATATCTCAGCTATTGTAAATATCTCAGCTACTGTAAATAGTACTGCAATAAACAGCTATAGCAAAGAGCTGCTTCTAGAGCCAGTGCCCTGGTTTTCTTCACACTGTAGTGTCACATTGTGGTCTGTATTACTGGCAGCACACTATATCCTGCAGTCTTTCAGACCTTGCTGTTGCTTCATTTCCTCATGAGAGTGCAGGTTTCCTTTTGAATTAATGTATTTGTGTCCTTTGGG
Organism: Scalopus aquaticus; assembly: GCA_004024925.1. NCBI lineage: Eukaryota > Metazoa > Chordata > Mammalia > Eulipotyphla > Talpidae > Scalopus > Scalopus aquaticus. Next base: position 48,564 of record PVIJ01009384.1, read on the forward strand.
TAGATTCCTAGAAGTGGAATCGCTGGATCCATTTTTAGTGTTCTGAGGAACCTCCACACAGCTTTCCATAGTTTACATTCCCACCTGCAGTGCAAGAGGGTTCCTTCATCTCCACATCCTCTCCAGCATTTGTTGTTTGCATTTTTTTTTCAGTGTGGGTCATTCTTACTGGGGTGAGATGGTATCTCATTGTGGTTTTGATTTGCATTTCTCTGATAACTAGTGATGTTGAACATTTTTTCATATGGCTGTTGGCCATTTGCATTTCTTCTTCTTCTTCTTTTTTATTTGTGTCTTTTACATTCCTGTATATTCCCCATAGGTTTCCCACCACCAATTCACCCGAGAATCGTCACCACAGTCCCCTGTGCTCCCCTCTCCCCCTTTCTGAGCCCCAGTCCTCCCCCCTCTCTTGCTGATTGACGCTCTTGTATTTGGTTCCCCTATATTCCTGTTATAAGTGAGACCATTTGATATTTTTCTTTTTCCTTTTGGCTTATTTCGCTGAGCATGATCCCTTCTAGTTCCATCCATGTTGCCATTTGCATTTCTTCTTTGGAGAAGTTTCTTTTTAGTTCTTTTGCCCATTTTTTTTAACTGGGTTGTTTTGTTTTTGTTGAGTTGTGTAAGTTCTTTATAGATCTTGATATCGGTCCCTTATCTGTCATATGGTGTGCAAATATTTTCTCCCATTCAGTAGGATGTCTCTTTGTTTTGGTTATTGTCTCTTTTGCTATACAGAAACTTTTTAGTTTGCTGTAGCCCTAGCTGTTTATTTCTTTGTTTTCCTTGCTTCTGGAGAAGAATCCTCAAAGATGTTTCTGAGGTTTATGTCATGGAGTGTTTTTGCCTATGTTTTCTTCTATACATTTTATGGTGTCGGGTGTTACATTCACGTCTTTTATCCATTTTGAGTTGATTTTTGTGTATAGTGTGAGATAGTAGTCTAATTTCATTTTTTTTTTTGCATGTTGCAGTCCAGTTTTCCCAGCACCATTTATTGAAGAGGCTCTCCTTGTTCCAGTGTATATTCTTTGCTCCTTTGTCATAGATTAGTTGATGTTATTTCTGTGGTTTTATTTCTGGGCTTTCAATTTGATTCCATGTATTGCTGTGTCTGTTTGGTTCCAATACCATGCTGTTTTTATTATAATGGCTTTGTAATATTATTTGAAGTCTGGGAGTGTTATGTCTCTATTCTTCCCCCTTTTGGTCAGGAGAGCTTTTGCCAATCAGGGTTTTTTGTTGTTGTTGTTTCATATAAATATCTTCAATATTTGTTCTATTTCTTTGAAGAATGTCATTGAGATTTTTATTGGAATTGCATTGGATCTGTAAATTGCTTTTAGTAAAACGGCCATTTTTGTAATGTTGATTCTTCCTATCCATGAGCAGGGAATATGTTTCCATTTCTTTGTGTCTTCTGTTTCTTTTAATAATGTTTTGTGGTTTTCCCTCTATAGGTCTTTCACCTCTTTTGTTAGGTTTATTCCCACAATTAAATTTTAAAAATTCATTGCCAAGACCTGTGACATATGTGTGTGCATTTATTTCTGGGATCTCTATTCTGTTCCATTGGTCTAAGTCTGTTTTATACTAGTATCAACCTTTTTTTATGATTATAACTGTGCAATATAGTTTGAAATCAAGAAATATATGTCTTCTGCTTTGTTTTATTTCTCGATTTGTTTTGACTATTCAGGGTCTTGTAATTTCATGCAAATTTTAGGATTATTTTTATTTCTGTGAAAAATGCCAATAGAATTTTGATAAGGACTTCATTAAATCTGTAGATTGCTTTGAATAGTATGGACATTTTAATAACATGAATTCTTCTGATCCACAAGCACAGGCTATCTTTCCATTTATTTGTTTTTTCCTCCAATTCTTTAAGTGCATTTTAAATGACAAAAACAGTGAAATAAAATGAGCATCTAAGTTGTCATCACCCAGCTTATGAAAATATAAATTTCCAGTAGCTTTGAAATCACCTGTCTGCCTGTTAAAGGCATTCCCCTTCCTCCTACCCTGAGATAACTGATAGCCTAGATTTTGGACAAATAATTCCATTGCTTTTCACTAGTTTTATCACACGTGAGGTTCCTAAATATTATTTCATTGCAGTGTTTGTATAATTCATATGTTGAATCAAACAATATTAATGTTTTTGAGATTCACCCATGTTGATATGAATTTGTAGTTCATTTTGACTAATGTTGGCATTCAATTGTATATTAGTTTTTTTCTATTCTGTTAAAGTATGTATGGATTATTGCCAGGTTTTTTTATATCAAATATATTGGTAATATAGATGTTCTTAGACATGTTTGCTATTGTACATGTCTAAGGGTTTCTCTGGTATAGCTAAAAAAGGAAATTCTGGGTGATTACATGATATGTACATACTCAAACTGAGTTCAGTTAGAATTCTTCCAGAAATGATTTGCACATGCTTTTCACAGTAGCCTGATGGATACTACCAATCTTGAAACATTTGAAGTTGTAGCATCAAATCCAAAGAGACACCCACATGAAGGCCAGCTTGTGGTTACACATTCTCAGGGGAATGTTTTTTTTTTTTTTCCCTGACTGCTTTTATTTATTCTCCAGATCTCTCAGTTGTTGAGTAGGTTTGTTCAGGGCTTACTGGCCATACTGTCCATAATATATTATTGAGTACAACACATTAAGGTACAAAAATAGCATAAATGAAGTGGTTCTCTAACTTAATGAAATCTGGAAGTACATATACTTTTTGTTTGTGGCATTACAAAGGATTTTTACTGTTTATTTTCTATCAGTTTGTATTGTTTGAATGTTCACAGAGAACATGGATCATTTCCATAATCACATAAAAGTAAGATATTTCCGTGTTGAAAAAAGAAAATTGTGTTCCCAGAATAAGCTCTACTCTCAGTCATTAAAATCACAACATATGTATAAGTTAGTGTGTTGTTGCCATCCCAGGGATAGATGCATCCTAGTGTTTCCATCTCATTGTGAAATGACAGGTCTTATCTAGGGATAAAAGGATCATTATCCTCTTGGATCAGGGCAAGACCTTCTCTGTCCTTCTAAATAACAATTTGTACATGGGCCCGAACTGAGAGTGTTTATGAGTTGGGTCTTGAATTAACTGATCTCTCTCCATGGGAGCTATCACTAAATTGCTTTGGTTTGGTTTGGTTGCATTAAAACACTAGTCTGAAAGATGTTAGTGTCAGCAGGAGGATGAATCTTTTTCTATGTGCTGTCCAGAAAAAACATCCTGTAGGACACTGTGTTGAACTTGGAAAAGTATCACATTGGAAAATGTCTTCTAGAGGGCCTTTTTCAGATACCCTAGATAAGAGCTGCTTCTAGAGCCAGTGCCATGGTTTTCTCCATACTGTAGTGTCACATTCTGGTCTGTATTCCTGGCAGCACACTGTGTCCTACAGTCTTTCAGAGCTTGCTGTTGCTTCATTTCCTCAAGGTCCCCTGGTCCCAAGGTGACAGCAATCTCATCTGACACCGAACTCCATGCAAATGTATTTGTGGATGTTGCTGGGTACCCATGTGTTGCTAGGTGATCTCTTGTTTCAACATATCTTCATAAAACATAGTCATAATCCAAATAAGTGATTCTAATAGTTCAGAATTCAGGCACAATGGTTGGCTGTAGAGGAGAATGTTCTGGGTAAACAGGCAGCAAGGGGAACACAGTCCAAACATAGCGGTGAAATTTTTAGTGTATGTGGAGAGAGGTGTGAGATTTGGAATGATCTGAGCCTGCCATTTAAACTTATGAGGAAGTGAGAGAGACTTCTGATAACTCTCCATGTGACCTCACTTGTTGACCATAATTTGTTCTATATGTAAATCACTCAGCTCTAACCTTTTCTCTCCAGTGGAAGGAAGACGATTCTAGAACTGATAAGCTCTGCAGGCTAAAAAACCTCACTCTCACAGTTTTTCCTACAGAAAAATAGCAGCGAAGTTGATTGCTCCATTGGATCAGTTGTCTCTACAGAGATTCTTGAAGCCAAAAGCTGGATAGTAGGGTTTGATCAGATAGCATTTCCTTCATCTGCGGCCAGAGTCTTACTCTTGAAGGAACAGGTGGTTCAGAAAATGCTTTAAGTGCCCCCTGCACTGTCCTCAACAGAACAGAAGACCTTCCACTGTGTCCCAATCCCCACCATGACCAAATCCCTTTGGGCCTCATGGTTCCTGTCTCCCCTTTTGAATCCCTTCCTTTTTCCTTAGTCATCACTATCACTACTTCCTCCTCCTCTCAACGTTTCTTTGTGTTCAAATGTATTCTTTTTTCATTCTGTATCCTCACAAAGGAAGAGGTATACCCCACTCTTCCCCACCTTGGACAAAGTGCTCTTTGGAACCTTCTCCTGATTTTATCACTTATTTCTCTATCTTAAACCTTTCTGAGTCCATAATTTTTTTTTTACCCTTGCCTTAAAAGAAGGCTTAGGAATTATCCAGTCCAAATAAAATAGATGCCTCCCCTAAAAACACCTCCCCCCTGGTAGGGAGAATATGGAGAATAGCTATTCCCCTAAAGTTATTTTCTCGCCCCGTCTTTCCCTTTGTGGACAAATTTCTTCAAAGAGTGACTTCCATTTCCTGCCTCTGTTGTATTCCCACCCACCTGCTTCAGCCCACTGCAGTGTGGCTTCCTCCTTCACGCCACCGCTGGAATGGCCCTTTTTAAAATCACCAGTGACCTCCTGTGTGTTCAATCTATTGACTTCTTTTTAAGCCTTTAGTTTAATTAAGGAAGGTTTCCTAGGTACATTGATGTTCTCAGTCACTGGCCAATAACAAAAGGCCCATGTGTTTCTGAGCAACAAATGAGAAGTTGTGATGAGGAGGCTTGTTCCTGTAGTGGCACCAGGGCATAGGGGTGGTGGGGGGAGGGAGGAGCTCTGGGCTTGCTTTCCTTGCTGTGATAAAAAATCAAATAGGCATTCATTCTTCCATTGATTTATTTGACATGTACTTGGGTCTGTCTACCGCATGTTATCTACCATGTGTGTATCTACCACATCACAGCTGACACCTCTTTGGGATGTGGCGAGGCTTCTCTATGCTACTCTGACACATGAGAGATGGGCAGGCTCTCAAATAATTGCAGGATCTAAGTTATCAGAGCCAGACCCTCCTGTAGGTTCAGCATCAGGGGCCATGCCTGCCTGCTACTCGTCAAGAGCAGTGCTCACTCACCTGAGGAGGAATTTTAAAAGCCGCATCCTAAGATACAAAATTATCCACATTGCATCATTTTTAAAATCACACTAGAATGAGGTGGGAGGAATGATCTGAGTGTAATTTATTTGAAAACTCAGTTCTGGCAGAGGGAATTTAAGTTAATGCTAATAACGGAGCTTCTTGAAAAGAGGTCAAGGGGGTAACGTAGCTTTCAAAAAATTCTGTTTCATAATCCTGTCCGTTTAGAAGGAGGAGGAGTAGAGTTTGTCTGATGGAGGCAATGGGGGAACCATGGCTTCAGGTCCTGGCTTTGAACTTCTGAGCTTATTAGCAAAGGGAATCAATATTCAGAAAGATTTCACCAGAAGTTGCAAGACCTTAGACTCTTCGTTCAATGTGATTATTTCCTACCCTCTAGCTGTCCATAACAGAGACTCTTAACCACGCTGTTCAGACCTGATCAAAACATTAGTCAAGCCTTATGATGTTTGGACATTCTAGGCAACACCGGAGTCATTAATCATAGGGTTACTGACAGATGCTAAGTACAAGCATCTGTATGTTACGAATTTTTCTTTTACTGATCAACACATAACAGGGCCTGAGGACTGGGGGATAAAAGATGAAGCACATTTGGGGATGTGTGGTGCATGCTGATTTGACCCAGATTCAGGAACCAGAAAGCAAAATGCAAAATGAGAATCTTGCCATCACCAGCTACTTTTGAAGAGTACTAACCATCTTAATTCTCTTAATGATCCTTAATGTTTTAAGGATAATTAAAGTTAACTAAGATAAAAGGGCCTGCTCTTCAAAATACACTTGGTGAGGATATTTTGCTAATATGGAATTAGACATTTCCTTTTCCCAGGTAAGAATTAATTTGAAGAATCCACCAATAGAAAAACATTTATTTAATATACTCCTGTTTTAGAAGGTACTAATTCCTTAGAAATTTTCTCAGTAACCAAGAAGAAAGTTCCTATATTATTATACCAGTCTAATAGATCAGCGTGTTAGTCACTTAAGTCTACAGGATATGCATTTACTTGGGTATAATCTATGTTATTAAGTACTCGGGGGAATCACTATTAAGTTATAAATCAGTGTCACTGTTGATTCAGGGGAAGAAAAAAAAATTCTTCACAGAATTTTCTCACTGATCTCCAGGCATGAAGAAAATGAGGAAAACAATCAACCTAGAGGCCTAATTGAAGGGAATAAAGTTCCTTTCAGAGTTGGCATATTTTAACTCCCACTGCATATATGAGAGTATGAGAAATCTATTGTATAAATGCAGTAGTGGGGGAAAAAAACAACATTAAGAAAGTACTTATGAGGTTCACTATGAAAAAAAAAAGACAAAATCCTTTACAGAACCCAGCTCAAAAAGCAAACAAGTGCCAGAGTGTACTATTTGTGACAAAAATTCTCAAAAGTGCTGAATGGGACATTTGTAATTATTTACCTGGTGTAACTGAGTGAACCAATAGAATCACAGCTAACACTAGGTCTGTCCTTGTATGATCATTGACTTGTTGAAATATCCTTATGACATAAAAAGAAGTAGGTTCACAAAAATAGTAGTTGAGAAGTATTGAAAGATTAATGGGTGTCAGATAGTCTTGCAACCTGTATTACCTCTTTCAATGTTCACAACAACTCTTGGTGATAAGTGTTCCTATGATCCTCATTTTACAATATTATCCCCATTTTACAGAAGAGGTAACTAAGGCTCATATAAGATTTTCCCAGGGCTGCATATAACTATCAAGATGTGGAGCTGGGATTCAAACCCAGGAAGTCTAATTTTATGTTCATAACCTCCACAAAGGTATATGGGGGTGCTGCTCTTCATATTCTGCAAGAGGGAATCTTACAGATAGTTTATGCCAAGTCTATACCTCTCCCCCATATCTGTATCTATATATCTCTATCTATCTATATATTATGGGGGTAGTGAATGCCCATATTGAGAATTGGGAAAATCCAGTAGCCTAAGGACTATAACTGCTGCTGTGATAAGAACTGCTAAGCTCGTGTTCAAACACAAGAGGAGCATCTGAGGTTTTTATTTATTGCTAAAATAAAAAAGTAAAAGAAAAAATAAACTAGCTGATGGCTGCTAGGGTAGTACCCCATGACACCAGGTTTAGTGAACTATATGTCAGGGGACTTCCGGGGCTTTGTGGTTAGGGAGGAAGTCAGAGATGCATAGCAAGTGGAGGCCTCTGAAAATGGGAGCGTGCTTGTCTCAGTCTCCAGGCTGTGCTAATCCTTCTTGACTGGAGGACCAGCCTGATTCCAAGTCCCAGTTGAAGCTGGCAGCTCAAGTTCGAATGAATTCTAAGATGTACTTGCTGATTGTTCAGGCTCCAAGGTGTCTGGGTTGATGGGGCTTGGAAGAAGGGGAAGCACAACGTGCTTGGAGGAGTGGGGAGAACAGGGAAGAGGGGGCTGTGATGTGGTCCAGCACGGAGCGTCTGCTCTGGGCTTCCTCCTTCCTCCCCACCATTCCTCAGCCTCAGTCCCTCTCTATGTTGCCAGTCTCCCTTGGTCACAGGAAACTTTCAGAACCAATTCATAAGGAAAGGGCAAATTAAGCTGCAGTTGGAACAATTAGTCTTCATTGGCACCCCTGCCACCCCCACTCATCTTTGGGCATTTAGAGAAAAGAAGAAAAAATGGTAAGCCCTGAGCTTTAAATCTTTTTATGCAATCAGGCTGCTTAAAAATACCAAAGGAAGCCATTATTTTTAGGTTTGTCATGTTTGTCTCACGGTGATAAAGTGAACCATCTAACTGAAGCTGAGGCCAGAGAATGAGCCCGGCGCAGCTGTCAAAGAAGCTTGGGGGGAAAAGGGAGAAAAAAATAGTCTTCACGTGCTGTTCCTTCTGTCTGGAGTGCTCTTCTCCCACCTCTTGAGCTTGCAATTCCATTGTCACTTCTTCAGGGAAGCATTCCCAGGCGCAGCCCTCCCCCTTCAAGGTCACAGTTCCCTATTATTACCTGTTGTCAGAGAACCCTGTAGCTCTCCTTGGTGTCACCTGTCATGGTGTGATTTTCACTCTTATTGGGTGATTTTTTTGAATGAATGTCTGTCTCCCCAATTAGAGTGGAAGTTTCACAAGGGCAGAAACCTTCCCCCTGACCTTCAAGCTTCTCATTGTTGGCATAATTTCTGACACACATTAGGTGCACAGCAATGGCTTGGCAAATAAATGAATGACTCATCAAACACGATGCAGCATATGGGAGGAGAATATCTTTTACCATTTCTGCTGTCAAAAAAAGCAATGTAACATATGAATGCTGTTCTGGAGTCAGACTACCTGGGTTCAAATCCCATTTTGCCATCTACTAGCTGTTTAAACCTGGTAAAATCACTTACAGTCTCTGCCTCAGTTTCCGCAATTGTCAAGTGGGGAGAAAATTGTACCTTTGTCATAGTGCTGCTATAAGGACTAAATGAGTAACATTTTGAGGACATGCTTAGATCTTGGTATATTTACAATATCCAGTAAGTGTGAGCTATTATTTTATTAAAGCCCTTGTTTCATACCATGCTAAGCAATTGCATGCAGCTTCTCTTTCCACAAATTATGCCTTCTGACACCAGTGACAGAGATACTGTGCTGTGTTTTGATTCATACTCATTGGATCCACTCTTTTCTCCCCTCCCATTCTCTGTTTCACTCCATTACTTGATTTGATGTCGCAGAAACAGGTAGCGAGGTGGTCCTTTGGTTTTCAAAGCTCCTGTCTTGAGAATGGCACTAATGTTTCTGGAGGAGGAATGAATAGGAGGGCAAAGCATAAATCCAGAGCTGCCTACGCTGCCCAGGTTGCAAAGTGGTAAAATGAAATAAGTGTGTTGTGTATTTCATTTTGCAATGCAGGAAAATAAGTGACCTATCAACCACTAATTACTCCACAGATCAACAAGAAGGGGCCCTGTTTTCTACAAGATTGCCTCCAAGCCAGCTAGGGGCTCACAGCTCAATACATTAGCCAGTGTTAGTCAATGAAGAGGAATTGAATGAAACAAGGGGTTTCCATTTGTTTGGTGCAGAGATTTTATATATGAGGTTACTTCGCGTTGAAACAAGTTAGTGATGATAAGGAAGACTTTGCACCTTCTAATCCTGCCCTTGGCACGGATGGTGGGCATCACAACCATGGTGGGGGGTGCATCCATGAGCGCTACAAATCCTCATCTTCTTGCCCTTTTGTGCACTGTTGATGAAAAGGACTCTCATTTGGGCCTCCCTGGCGGCCTAGGGGTAAGTCTCAGCGCTATCACTGCTATGGCCTCAGTTCATTCCCCGACCAGGTAGCTGACCCACCTGGTACAGCAGACCTCTCCTGCCTTGCCCACTGCTCCCTTCAGCAGTGCACTTCAGTAGATCTGCCTAGTCTGCTCCCCACTCTGTCTCTGGTGAATCCTCTCACCCCCCCACACCTTTGGCCTACACCCCAGTTCTTCTATGCATAAGTAAATAAATAAATAATAAAATCAATCTTTTAAAAGAAAAAGGAAAGGATTCTCATTTGTTTTCTTATGCTCACATTGGATTCAGAAATTTAAGGAAAAGATTTGGTTTTCTGCTTTTAGGGGTATAGCAGCTTTGACTTGTTTGAGGGGAGCGCTGTAGTGCTAAGCTCAGTTTCTGGATTGAGACAGCTTGGTTTTAAGTTCTAGTGCCATCACTCTGTGACCTTGGCCATGCTATGTAACCTCTGTTCTGGTTTTTTTGTTGGCAGGATGGTCCTCTTCAAGGTTATTGTGAAGATTAAATGAGTTATTACATTAAAATCATTACCTGTGAATTACACTGTTTCATATAGCATAGATATCCAACAAATTGTCATTATTCACAAAATCTGCTGCTTTTATTTTGATAGCCTTTTGGAAAATTTATTAACTCCATAGACATCTCTATGCTAAATGCTTTACATACATTATCTTCATAAAAATTATTTTTTACGAAGGTAATATTGGCTTACAATAATGTTTGTGATTCAAAGGCACAGGATCACACCTCAGAAGTGTGTCCCCACGCCACACCCACCACCAGGGCACCTGAGCACTCCACCATAGTCCTTTGGGCCCCCTCCTCTTTCCCTCCCCTCTTTGTCTTCACACCTTCCCCTTCCCATCTTGTAGCCTCCATTCCACAGTCATATTTCTAGGGTTCGTTATTGGTTTGGTTTTGTGTGACCTTTTGTTTTGTTTCTCTATGTTCCAGGATTTGCCTTTCTCCTGATTTATTTCACTTAACTTTATCCCCTCCAATTCCATCCATTTTGTCACACATGGTAAGAGTTCATCTTGTTTTATAGCTAAGTAGAATTCCATTGTCTCTATATACCACATTTTTCTAAACCACTCATCTGTCCTTGGGTATTTATTCTGTCTCCATAACTTGGCTATTGTAAATAGTGCTGCAGTGAACATTGAAGTGCATGTGTCCCTTCAAGTTAGTGTTTTTGCATGTTTGGAGTAGAATTGCTATCTATTTTTTATTAGATAGCTATTTGTGGTCCATAGGGGCTGGACCAATCTACATTCCCACCAACAGTGTACAGGGTTCCTTTCCCTCCATGTCCTCACCAACCTGTTTCTGGTCTTTTTGATATGGGCCATTCTCACAGGTGTGAGGTAGTATCTCATTGTGGCTTTGATTTGCATTTCCCTGATGATAAGTGGTGATGAGCATTTTTTCATGCGCTTATTGGCCATCTGTACATACATTATCGTAATCATCCCCATGAGATGGGTTATTATTCTTATCTCTATTGTACAGGTGAGAAACCTGAGCCTGAGAGATGAAGGCACTTGTCCAGGGTCATACAACACATAAGTAATAGAGCTTCCGCTCCTTTCAACTGCATGGGGAAGACAGGAGGAGACTATAGAAAAAAAGGCTATTAAGACTCCAGGCAAGATGCTTCCTTTGTTTTCAGGGCAGATGGAAAAGGAAAGTCCAATATTCCTGAGTTACAGTCAGCCCCACCCCCTCCACTGCTGAACAAAGAATACGACATGCCTCTGGGTTTCTGTAACTTTTTTTTAAAAAAAGATTTATTTATTTATGCATACAAGAAATGGGGTGTAGGCCAGAGGTGTGGGGTGATGAGAGGATTCACCAGAGGCAGAGTGGAGAGCAGAACAGGTGGTTCCACTGAAATACACTGCTGAGGGGAGCAGCGGGTGAGGCAGGAGATGTCTGCTGCGCCATGTGGGAAGTTCCCTGGCTGGGAATTGAACTCGAGCTGCAGTGGCTGTGGATAGCTCCATAATGCTGAGACTTAACTCGTTGCACCACCAGGGAGGCCCAGATTTCTGTAACTTTTATACTCACCGCCTCCAAGATAATTTCTCCCTATAGAATGTAGCTCTTACCCCTTTGCTCCCTGATTTGCAAGTGAAGCTAAGAAATTTCTTTTGGTGAGACAATATTGTTTTGTGATTAAAAGCAGGGCCTCTGGACTCAGGCTACTATCCCTCAAATCTCATCACTTTATGAGTGATCTTGAGCACTTAGTCCTCTAGATCAATAGTTTTCAAAGTTTGGTCGAGTATCCAAGGAGGTCCATAGGTCAAAACTATTTTCATAATAATAAGATGTTATTTGACTGTTTCACTTCCACTCTCACACCAATATACAATGAAGTTTTCCAGAGGCACCATGATGGATGATGATGTCACCACGCCAGTGACTAGTGGAACGTGTACTTGTGTGTCCTTGGGTTTCAAAAACTTCAGTTTTAATTTATAATATCCTAAATGTTGAGATACCACAGAAACAAAAGCTCATTAGGGTCCTCCAGGATTTTTAGGAGTATAAAGTGGTCTTCAGATAAAAATGTTATAAGACCATTGCTCTAGGATTTAGTTTCTTCTGCCAACTAAGAATGTATTAACCTTATAAAATTGTCAGGTTAAATGAGTTAATGCACTTACTTACATAAGGCCCCTAGCCATGCCTGGCATAGGTACTGGTGCTCTATAAACAGTTACAATTTTTTTAATATTTATTTTTATTTATTTATTTATGCATACAAGAACTAGGGTGTAGGCCAGAGGTGGGGGGTGGTGAGAGGATTCACCAGAGACAGAGTGGGGAGCAGAACAGGCATATCTACTGAAATACACTGCTGAGGGGAGCTCACATTGGTCCCCAGTGCATGACAGGAGAGGTCTTCTGCTCCATGTGCATTAGCTCCCTGGCCGGGGATCGAACTCATGCTGCAGGGGCTGCCAATAGCTTCATAGTGCTGAGACTTTAACCCCTGCACCACCAGGAAGGCCCTAAACACTTCTGATTTTTAATGTCTTTAAGAATCTTTTGCTTTTTTCTGCATTTACAGAGGATCTGCAGCTAACTCCCACATTAACTGTAATGTGGACATACTTAGGTTTATTTACTAGAAGAAACACATACGCTACCAGTCCTTCATGAGGTCATCATAATCCTGCATACAGTAGCCAAACACCTAAGAATTTTCAATCAGTCTGGAGAGGCAAGACTCATATGTGAATCATCAAACCTGGTAAAATGGAGTGTAACTATTAATTCAAGTTAGAGTATATGTGCAAAGCTGCAGAACGTGAGACACTTCTGTACTTATGACTAGGGGTTCAGAGAAGAGGAAGACTGGAGCCAGATGATGAAGGAGCTTTGGCTGGGTGATATGTGTGCCAGAAATGTGCTAACCACACCCATTAAGAGTGTATACCTTTTCAGGGAACCTGAAGTGTACATGCCAGTCTCTTAATATCGACACTGGAAAAAGAATGTTTCTTGGTGTCCGGGAATACTTTAGTGCATTTTAACAAAACAGACCAAATTCCTAGTTCTTTTTTTTTTAAGATTTATTTATTTATACATGCAAGCTGGGCTACAGGCCAGAGGCGTGGGGCGGCGAGAGGGTTCACCAGAGACAGAGTGGGGAGCAGACCAGGCAGATCAGAAATACACTGCTGAGGGGAGCAGCGGGGAGGCAGGAGAGGTCTGCCGCACCATGTGGGACTCTCCCCGGCCGGGCGTCGAACTCGCATCGCGCGCTGCTGACAGCTCCACAGCACAGCGCTCAACCACTGCGCCACCAGGGAGGCCCAAATTCCTAATTCTTAAATCATATTATCAGAAGGTTCAGGGCTTTAAAGTCAACTGACCTGGTTTCAAATCCCAAATCTGTTATTTCAGTAACTGTGGGATCTGGGGCATGTCCAGTCACCATATGGAGTCTTGTGAGCCTGTTGTGGAATATGGGGTTGATACTAATTGGTCCCCAATGTATAAGGAGCAAACGAGATGGTGTAAGCAATGACACTTTGCAAGCTCTCAAGCCCTTAAGTGAATGTGGATTGGGTCACCACACGGTCTTTTGCCTCTTTTGCCTATTACATCTCTACCCCCATGATGTTCTGAGACTGGTGGCATCTGCTCCAGAGAGGAAGCAGGCTTGGAATAGCCCGGGTATTTACGGAGGAGATTGGCAGAGTCTGAGTTGTGAAACTCAGTGGTCTGCTCCAGATCATACTGTTGAGTTCCTCACTCTCAGGAGCACTAAATTTACTCTCCCCATTAAAAAAAATAGCTTTGTAATTTTTCATATTATGTTTCTCTTCGCTTTCTGCTGGGTGGCCAGAGTTTAGGGATACTCCCTTACGAAATGCTGTTCTTTACTTCAGAATAATCCTGTCAGGCTCAGAGCTCACCTGTCATTGTCAGGCACACAACAGGAGAGGAACGTTCTCAGAATGAATGACCTTTTCAAAACCCGTTAAAGAGACGTGAAATAGTTACTTCCATGCCTGGCACATAGTTAGTACTCAGCAGTTACAGTTAGTACTCAGTTGGTTGTAATTACTATGATTATGCTAGGAGCCAAAGTGTAAATCAAGCCACAACCTTGGCTTCTGAGGGCTTTTGTTCAAAATGAGATAAAATACAGAAACACGAACAACCCAAACCTGGACAGGGAGGGGGCTCTTACTCCTGGCAGTTTCAGTAAATTCCTCCAGTGGCTCTTACTCCTGGCAGTTTCAGTAAATTCCTCCAGTGGCTCTTACTCCTGGCAGTTTCAGTAAATTCTCCTTCCTTTCCAACCCCTCCTACCCAAAATGTGGTGCTTACTACAGAGCAAGGCATTGTTTGAACTGTACAGAAGTCACTTTTCATCCAGTTTTTGCGCTAAGTGGGCTGACGGAATGAACACCAACTGGAATGAGAATAGGAAGAAAAGACAGGTTACTTTTTCCTTTTTTCCCTCTTATTAAAAAGAAGAGTAGGGCAGTGGGGACTGGGAGAAAAATGAGATCGTGGTGCGCAGGGACTGTTGGGAAGAGCTGCGGAGGCGGTTTCACAGAGACACTTCTAATCTTCTCGTCGCAGGCAACGCTTTGGTCCCAGCCAATCATTTATTTACACCCAAAGGTGCAGACGCCAAAGGTAGATGTCAGAACAATTAATAACACTCCCGGAAATGAATAGTCTCTTCCTAGCTCTGCCAGACTGAGGGGAGCCTGGTCCTCAGGAGAGCCCCTTGAAGGACTGCGCTCCCAGACAGCGATGGCATGGTCCACTCTGGGAACATTTGACATTGACCTGCAACCACACTGCAAATCCCTTTGCATATGGGGGTGAAAGTTCTTTTTAAAAGATCTCACCCTCAGCCCTCCTTGGTGGACCTGGCACTCCCCCAGAGCTAGCTAACTCTTTGCTTATAAGTCTTTTGAAGTTTTCTGCCCAGCGAAATGCAGAGGCAGATAGGGGACCTCAAATGGCAGGAGCTGCTATTCTTTGATGATAAATTAGTAATAAAGATGAATTTTAGAGTTAAGGATTGAAATTTTTATTTTAAATTTAAATTAAAATGCTAATTTAATCAATCTGCGCAGTAACCCTACAAAGTAGGCACCATTATTGTTCCCATTTTTAGATGAAGAAACCAAGGCACGAGAAGTCCAAGTGATTTTCTCAAATAAGTCACAGACAGAGCCTGCATTTCAACCCAGGTGGTCTGGCTATGGAGCACATGCTGTTAACCATCACATGCCCTGATTTGCTTACTCCTGACCCTATAGCGGAATGTTATTACAGCATATAAACACCCTTTCTGCAACTTAGTGTGTTGGCATTTTTGTCTCATTTAGGTCAAGAATCTCTTGATGTTTTGATTCCCTTTCTACCTGTTCTGTGCACAGTTGTACCTATGCTCAATTAAAATATTTTTCTTGCTTTAGTAAATAGAAACCGTTCTCTTTGGAGCTGAGGTTCTTTCTGAGTGAATTGTAACCTGAATTAGAACTAAAATAAGGGACGATGCACTCAGTTTTCAGGGACTGCTTTGCCATTCATGCTTTGGAAAAATGAGAAGGTATTTCCTACCAACCTGACCTAGATATTTTGCATTTGAGCTCTCCAGACCACATGATTTTCTTGGAAACATAAGAAATTAGGTAAGCATTTGGTCTTGGACTTTTCAACCTCCTGGAGAATTCTTTGTTCTTCCTTCTCTCCCCTAATCCTGGGTTGCACTCAGTCGGTGCTTGCTGGTGGATTGATTGCTGGAATCTGCTACAGAACTTTTTGAACCTCCAGATTGTACTTCAGATTCCAGGGCGAGATTCAATTTCCTTATAGGATTTAGACAGGAGCTCAGAGTTTCCTAGACACAATCTACTTTGGGCAGCCTCCAGAAGGTTCCTTTCAGTTGCAATATGGGAATACCATGTTCCCCAGGGAAGGTAATAGGTACTTATTTCATATTTTGGCTTTCATTACAGATGGAAGCAGCAGCAGCAACACGACCTTGGACCAACTGAGCATTTAATTGAACTTCACCTGATGGGGTGACATTTTGTTTCTCAGGCAAATTCAGTTGCTATTAACAGGGAGGTAGTTATCATGGTTAAATATACTCTGATTCCAACAGAGTACTTGGGGAGCTTTTTAATATTTATGTGACAATAATTGATCTCTTACTACTGTCAAGTACTGCTAAAGACTTATCAGCTTGCTGTTTCAGCACCATATGTTGTAGCCAAGATGCGCTCCATGCGTCCTTCCTGTGCCTTGGGGAGAGAACATTTGCAGTGGATCAGAATAGAAAATGGTAAGGGCTTCAGAAAAGTTCCTTGCACTAAGATTTCTCCTCAATGACCAGGCATGCTAGTCATGGCTACAACGAATTGCTATCACCACCCCACACCACTTAGGAAATGAAGTTCCTTAATTGTTCCCTTTCCCAGATAAAGACCAAGAAGGGGGTGACCCAATTAAAGGGGATTCCTTGTAAATTCACCTTGTGTTGCATATAACTTATTTTAAATAGGCCATTCTGTGAAATCTCCAAACTCGCCCACAATTAAAATTCTAACATCTATATACCATTTGGTTTTTCCTAATGAGCCATGTGCTGATTTTGCTTGTCTTACTTCAGCAATAACAAAGTTTAGCACATACATACCATAAATCTCCCAAGAACTAAGGAGTGGGCTTTTAAAAAAAATTAATTGAGCCAGATTTTTATTATTAATTTATGGGCATGAATGAGTTTGCAGAAGATAGTTTAACTGTTTAAGCTGTGAGGGTCCCCTTAGGTCAACTACATCTAAACATCACAGAGGCCATCAAGGAACCTAAAACATTCATGTAAGCAACACATAGCCGTAGGCACAGGGAGACTGACCCAGCAGCTATTCTTTCCATTAAGCTGGGGTCTCCACGACACTTAGACTCATGACTGCAAGGTCACAGTTCCAATGGATTGGGTTAAATAAAGCAAGTATGTTGAGTTGCATGACCATGATAATTTTTATATATTAGAAATAACCCAATACTGTGGATCTTAAAGCACTGATATTCACGAATCTTTTTGTCTATGAACTCAATCATATCATGAGCTCTTTCTATTAAAAAAAGGTAAAGGCAGCAAATGTTTTTGAAACAATTGGAAATGCCAAGCATATTAGAATGTTTTGTTTTGTTTTGTTTTCCTGAAATCAGTGTGCCATCTTTACTGAGGTAGAGAATCTCCTTTTTCTGTTTGTTCCTTTGTTTGTGTGCTTTGGGGGTGGGGTAGAGGAAGAGGATATTTTCCACACCATTCAAAAGAGACTTGAGGAAGAGCATGGGCGTTTTACCTTTCCTCAGTACTCCTGATGAGTGCCTGAAAAACTTTTCCTGTTAAAATCTTTGGAGAATTGCAGAAAGAGGTTGAAAGTGGCCGTCAGAGGCTCTGGGTCAATGATACCTGCATATTTCTTAGGTAATTTTCCAAATATCTGGAAAATTCAATCTAGAGCCTTAATGCCACAGTCCAAGTAAATTATTTCCTAATGAATATCTGTTTTTCTTCTTATTTCTTGATCTTATAAGGTTCTTTTATAATTAAAAATGAAACTTTAAATATAAATTATTAATTACCATGCTTTATTCTTTTTCTAAGCATTTTCACATCCATTATCTAACTGGTTTCATGACACTTCTGGGATTGGAACTGATCATTCCCTTTGCTCAGATGAAAATACAATGACATTTAGGCTGATGTCTAGGCTTTGGGGTATTCCTATTTTCTACCAACAGACACTAATAACTTGAATTTGATGCAACTTTATTTTAACAACCCCTCCCATTTGCAGCTCATTTTCAACCCTCTCCCCTTTCTATTTTCTACCTAGCAGTTAGGCTTACCAATTATCAGGGGAAATTTGTGAAGAATTTTTTTTAATTTAATTTTATTTAATTTCTATCCTTTACATTATTATGTATCCTCCGTAAGTTTCCCACCACCAATTCACCCGTGAACCATCACCATAGTCCCTTGTGCTCTTTTCTCCTCTATTTTGGTCTCTCTTCCTCCCCTTCCCCTGTGAATGTCTCTTATTTGTGGTTGTCTGCTAGTTTTTGTTTTTGTTTTTGATTTGTGTGCTATTTTTGAAGACATTTTTTCTAGGGACCCTTTCCCTAGAAAAAAGCAAGCCCATTCAAAAATTTTTTTCCATAATTCCATTCATTGAGAAATACTAAAGAAGGTCATGACTAGGCTTGGAAACTTTCGATTTGACAGTGGTGTATCCTTAGAGATTGCAGAGTCTGTGAAGATGGAAAATAGATGGTGATGATCTAGACCAGGAATCAGCAATTTTTTTCTTTTTTGTAAAGTGCCAGATAGTGTTTTAGGCTATGGGGACCATAGGATCTCTGTTGTAATTAATCACTTATAACTTAGTAGCATAGAAGTAGCCAGAGATGAGCATGCTGTGTTCTAATTCATCTTTATTTTTGAATTTTATATATTTTTATGTTGTGAAATATTCTTTTCATTTTTTCCAACCATTTAAAAATTAAAAATCATTTTTAGTTTATGGCTTGTATGGCTGAATTTGGCACATTGGATATAGTTTGCCAACCTCTGCCCTACACCAGTAGTTTTCTTTTATATATATATTTTTTATTGTTATTTATATCTTTTACATTTTGTATTCCCCTTGGGTAACCCACCACCAATTCACCCGTGATCCATCTCCGT
>PVIJ01009385.1:0-67204 GCA_004024925.1 Scalopus aquaticus
GGCGAGGGGGTTCACCAGAGACAGAGCGGGTAGCAGAACAGGTAGATCAGAAATACACTGCTGAGGGGAGCAGCGGGTGAGGCAGGAGAGGTCTGCTGCACCATGTGGGATTCTCCCTGGCCGGGCGTCGAACTCGCGTCGCCGCTGCCAACAGCTCCACAGCGCAGCGCTTAACCACTGCGCCACCAGGGAGGCCCCTGAGAGACTTTTTTTTAAAAGTAAAGTCATTTGCGAATAAAATTACCCTGAGCTCTCCAAGTCAATAAAATTCTTTGATTTGTCTTGTCTGCATTAGACTTACATGCCCAACTGCCTGTTGGTGTCTCCAGTTGAAGCTGCATACAGTGTATGTATTAGCCCGCCTTGGTCAGTAGTGTGTACTCTTCTATAGGCCATTTGCCTTGTGTCATGACCTAGTTTTTGAGTCATTTCTTCCTTGGATGATGCAGTGCCTCCTTACTGCTATCTGGCCTTCCTGCTGCCTGTCTTGCCACTGATTCCATCGTTTCCCCTTTATCTGCACTCCGTTGCCAGTGTTCCTCTCAGTGAATGCTTTCTAGTTTTCAGTGAGGGATTTTTCCCATTGATTTCTGTTCCCATTGATTTCTTTTTTTTTTTTAAGATTTATTTATTTATGCATACAAGTTGGGGTACAGTCCAGAGGTGTGGGGAGGCGAGAGGGTTCACCAGAGACAGAGTGGAGAGCAGCACAGGCAGATCGACGGAAATACTCTGCTGAGGGGAGCAGCGGGCGAGGCAAGAGAGGTCTGCCGGGCCATATGGAAATCTCCCTGGCCGGGTATCGAGCTCGCGTCGCCGCTGCCGACAACTCCACAACGCAGCATTTAACCGCTGTGCCACCAGGGAGGCCCCCCATTGATTTCTTATCCCTCTGTGATGTGGCACTGTTTGCCCCTACTTTCCTTCCCCAACACCTTACTTTTTCTAATTTTCCTCTTCTGTGACTGCTCA
The DNA here is from genome assembly GCA_004024925.1 of Scalopus aquaticus. Lineage (NCBI taxonomy): Eukaryota > Metazoa > Chordata > Mammalia > Eulipotyphla > Talpidae > Scalopus > Scalopus aquaticus. The sequence goes on from PVIJ01009385.1 coordinate 973, forward strand.
CTCATTTCTCAAAAGTTTTGCTTCCTCAGTTTGTCTTTTTCAGGGTTCTGTCTTTCTCCCTCCTCCACACTCTAATACTTATATGAATGATTTCACTATCTGTGTGTTTAGTTACCATCTATCTGCTTATGACCCCAACTTCCATCCTTAGCTTAGGACTCTCTTTTTAGCTATAGACCCATGCAGGTTATCCATCTCTCTCTCGATGTCCTATTACCACCTCAGGCTCATACATTGCATTTGTTCCTCATAGAGTCCATTGGTTCCAGCTCTAAAATCTGCTCTTTTTGTTTTATTACCTATATTCACTGTGCATGCATTTGCTAACTTAGAAACTTAGACTGTTCTCTAGTTGAGCTTCCACATATAGTTACAACTAAATAAGTATAATTTCATTTCTACACTGTATTTCAAATAAGTTCCTTATTACTCCTTTCCAAGAGCCTCTTAACTAATCTCTCATCTACATTTTATTTCTGCTTCAATCCATCCTCCATACAATATCCAGAGTAGTCTTTGGACAGTGCAAATCTATTTTCTTTACCTTCTCCAGTAGCACTCCCCAAATTTTGCCTTTTGGGAGGTGACGGTTCACATTCCTCTCTAGTTGTTTTTTTTTTTTTTTTAAGCCATTTTCCTACAAATTACTCATTTTGATGAAGTGAAAAACTTAGAGTTCTCTGAGTGACTGGTTTTTGATACATTTCTGTCCTTGAATAAGTCATTCTTACTTTGCTATATCATTCTTTTTCTCTCTTACCCCCTTCAATCAAAGGCCTCATCTCTCTATGTCACTTCAGTAACCACTTTCTCCGGGTGTTATTCAGTAGAGGTCAGAAAAAGGTGGTGCGCTCTCAATGAGCTATATGGACCTAGGAATATGTACAATTTTTTTCACCTGATTGGACAAAAACCATTTTTATTTCAGAATATTTCCTAACCCCTTTTTATCATACACATTTACATTGCATATAACTTCAGTAATAGTATAAAATTTTACCTTACTATATAAAAAATTTAATCATGTTTCCATCGTTGTTTGGATTTTTTTTTCCAGTTTCATTGAGAAATAATTGACATATATACCTGTGTAAGTTAAGAAGTGCACCATGATGGTTTGATATACATATAGTGTGAAATGATTACCACATTAGTGTTAACTGTAAATAAAGTCTCAATGGTAGTTAGAGAATTTATTAGTTCATCAAAGAAGCCAGGGATCAGTTTGAAAGATTTTATTTTGAGATAACTGTTCAAATAAGCACAAGTGTGAATTTAGTTTTATAGGTAGGAACAGTGAGTCATTGACATTAGAAATGTAATTATTCTTGATAGGCAGGGCTTCTAGTTCTAAGTTTCCCTGACCTAAAGTTATACTAGTGCTACAGGAAGGTAATACAGGACAATCTTTTCCTTTCTAAAGTATGCACTGCAAACATGCAAAACTGGAATTATCCAGCTTCTTGGTCATCATTGGGGGTGAATGGGCTGCCTATACCTGTAGACATCAATTTTGCATAGCCGTTTGAAACTTCAAGTGTTTAATGCGCATGACCTTGCACTCTTCTCTGCTGAGAGCAGAGAGGTCATTTCCAAAACCTTTTATAGTATGTTCATATTAAGTTCAGCTTGCATTCATCTTCTCATATAGATAAAATGAAAAGGAAAGAAAAAAAATAAAAGAAAAAATATTTTCTTCTTGTAATGAGAACTCTTAGGACTTATTCTCAACAGTTTTACATTATGATCTATCATGCAGTGTTAGCTATGGTCCTTGTCTTATATGTTACATCCCTTTAATTATCTTATACCTGGAAGTTTCTTGCTCCAATTCTTCCCTTCTCCCTCTGGTAGTCAAAAGTCTGCCTCTTTTTCTGAGTTGGCTTTTTTTTTTTTTTTTTTTTTTTTTTTTTTTTTTTTTTTTTTTTTTTTTTTTTTTTTTTTTTTTTTTTTTTTTTTTTTTTTGGTTTTAGAATCCACATATAAGTGACATTCAGTATTTGTCTTTCTCTGTCTGACTTATTTCACTTAGCAAATTGCTTACAGAGTCCATCCATGTTGTCACAAATGGTAGTATTTCCTCATGTTTTGTGGCTAAATAATATTCTGTTGTGTAAATATGTGATATTGTGATTTGTATATTTTATAAATACTTGTGTGTGTTTGTACATTATATATATTTGTGTATGTATATATACACATAAGAGTTTACTGAGATACATATATGACATCTGTATGTCTCACACATAGACACACACATCATTGAAACAGCCAAAATATTTCTCATACTTATTTGATCTTTATCCATAACCATTAGAACATGCAATCATTTTTTGCAGTAATATTTGGTCTTTTAAGTTTCTGAGTAAATTTCAGAGCCTTACACTTTTTTTTTTAAGATTTTATTTTATTTATACATACAAGCTGGGGTACAGGCCAGAGGCGTGGGGCGGCGAGAGGGTTCACCAGAGACAGAGTGGGGAGCAGAACAGGCAGATCAGAAGTACACTGCTGAGGGGAGCAGCGGGTGAGGCAGGAGAGGACAGCACCACAGCGCAGCACTCAACCACTGCGCCACCGCCACCGGGGAGGCCCCAGAGCCTTAAACTTTTAAGTGGTGGCTTGTTATTCTAGTTAGGCTATGTTAATGAAGGTAACTTTTGGAAAACACCTAATGAGGGAAGTGCTGGATGCTAGGAAAACCAACATGAGTAGAGGGTAAGACTTTTAGGCCCAGTCTCTGACTCCCTGGGGAGAACAGGGCTTGAGGTGGAGTTCAGTTACTGATGGCCTATGAGTTAATCAATCATGCCTATGTAAGGAAGCCGCTAATAAAAACCCAAGGTGAAGGGGCTTCTAGGAGCTTTTGGGTTGGTGGACAGGTGAAGATGTGGGGCTGATGACTTTCCTAGAGACGGCGTGGAAGCTCTGTGCCTTTCCCCCATACCTTAGCCTGTACATATCTTCCATCTGTCTCTTGATTTGTACCCTTCAGTATCTTTTGTAATAAATCAGTGATCTGGTGAGTAAACAAATAGGTTACCTGAGTTGTGTGTGCTATTCTAGCAAATTAGCCAGCAGTGGGTGTCTTGGGAACCTTTAATTTATAGACAGTGAGTCAGAAGCACAAATAATCTGGGGTTTGTGACAGGCACCTGAACTCTGAGGATATGGACCCCTGATCTGGATAATCAGGGGTCCACATGCTTGCAGCTGGCTTCTGAAGTAGTCTTAGGAGACTGGACCCTTATTGTCTATGAAATCTGATATTGTCTCTAGATAGATGGTCTCAGACTTAAGTTGAGCTCTGACACCTTACTGGGAAGTCTGATAATCGCTTCTTGATGTGGGAAACCTTTAGCACCCACAGACCTATTGGAATTTGAGATTAGATACCACCAAGAAAACACATGACTTCTTTATTCATTCATCTATCACTAGATATTTAAGTTGTTTTCATGACATACCCTTTCTAATGTTGCAGTGAATATGGGTTAGTGCTTTCATTTCCTTTGGGTATTTTTTCAAGAAGTGGAATTGTTGTATCACATGGAACTTCTATTTTTATCTTTTTAGGAGCTTCCATACTGTTGACCATAGTAACTGCACCAATTTATAGTCTCACCAGGAGTACACTAGGGTTTCCTTTTCTCTGCATCCATTGCAGCATTTATCGCTTGTTATTTTGATGGTGGTTATTCTAACAGGTGTGAGGTGATACATCATTGTGGTTTTAATTTGCATTTCCCTCATAACTGGTCTTATTGAGGAATTGCTAATGTTCCTTTCCTGCTTGATTGTCGTTATATCATTTAAAAATGTATTTACACATACAGTAGATACTTTACAGTTGTTGCTTTGGTTTAAAAAACAACCAGCCTCATGTTTGACAATATGCTAAGCACTGAGACTACAATGAATACTTGTACCCTGTCCTGATAATTGGCAGTGTAGTTAAGGAGTTATGTGTTGTGTATATCATGAGATATGACAGTGTGTTGGTGGAGCTGACAAGCATTTAACCCTGAGGAGTCAGGTATGGCTTTTAAGAGGTGGCAGATAGATAGGTAAAAGGGAATGGAAAGGAATGCTTTTTAAAAATTCAGTCCCAGATCTTTTCTAGATTTCGATTCAGTAGGTCTGGAAAGTCTGTATTTTTAAACAATCTCTTTATGTGCTTGTTACATACCCAGATTGACACTAGTTCTTAGATTAATGTAGAAACTACACTTGGAAGTATGAATATGACACACGCATTCAAAGGAACATTTTAAAATATAAAGAACTTGAAGAAATCCACAGTCTTAATACAATTGGCATGACCAAAGGATGCTGTAAATGTCTCAGTTAATTGAGATGTTATAGAAGAGATATACTAGAAGTTAATTAAGAAGAGGGAAATAGATTGTGATAATCACCTTGAGAATGTCTTTGTATTGATGGAGACTACTGCCAGATTTTGAAATCTTACTATTTGCTGTACAGGTAGAAATCCCAGTTTACTATTTGGTCTAAAATGAAGCGTCAGCAGTTCCTTTGTGAAGTTATCTCTGCATTGACCATTAAACAGGTGCTTTTTTTTAATTGTCAAAAAAAATCATAAATTTACTCATAACGGTTTCTGGTATGTATTACAGAATTAAGTATATAACATTATTTTACAGCTCTCTAGAATGTTTTCATCTCATTTATCAGTTTCATCACTGAAACCGTACCCATTGAACAACTTGTAATATCCCTTACCCTCCAGCTCTTGGCAATCAACAGTCCATTTTCTTTTTCTAAGGTTTGATTATTTTAGAAACCTCATGTAAGTGGAGTCATGCAGTGTTTGTCTTTTTGTGATTGACTTAGCATAATAGCCCCAAGGCTTATCCATGTGAAATTGTTTTTAAAGGAGAGAAACACAGATACTTCTAACAGTATGGTGTGTTAAAAAATCATAGTCTCTTATTGCTACAAAACATGAAGATTCTCAGTAAGCATACTCTTTAAATAAGTTGCTAGGAGAGGAGGAAGTAAGGAAAACTTTCATACTTCCTGTGTCCCCCTCAAAAAAAAAAATAGCAAATGGCATAGCTATTCTGAATGCAAATGTCAGCATCAGTTCTGAGATTTGTATTTACCCAGTAAAGTAGCATTGAGATCTATTAAACAAAATAAACAATTACAGGAAGAAATTGACAAGTTCACATACATGGACTTAGACAAAATATTCGTAAATAAGTAGAAAACTTGGGCCACTACTAAATTTAATAAGAAAAACATACAGAAGTTGTCAACTGGAAATAGTCTCAGCAGTAGTTAGACCAATATTTATTAGGTCATCAAAGTGAGAATTTGAACCTGGGAAGCAGTCACACAGATTTTACTCTGTGCTACTTTTGCCAGCAAATACAAGCTTGAATTTAGTTTATATAGGTAGGAACAGTGAGTGATTGACATTAAAAATGTAATTATTATTGATAGGAAAAGCTGCTGATTTTAAGTTGTCCTCACCTAATGATATGTTGATGCTAGAGGAAGACAATACAGTATTGAATCTCTTTCAGAGACACAAAGGCTGGGTGCTCATTTTTAAATTTTCTTCATCCGACTCCTTTGTCATTGGTGGGAATGAAGAGACTGGGTTTACCTAAAGGCATCATATTTTATATATTTAATACTTCAAGTCTATACAGATGGCTTTGCTCTCTTGTCTGTGTTGGGGGCGGGGGTGGGGGGTGGAAATCCCCCAGAAAACTTTATAATATGTTCATAAGCCCTATATCTAACAGTTTGAGAATGTACATTATTCTTAGTCTGCCATGGAATACTTATTTAAAAATGTAACACTGACTAGCCTATAAAATATATCTTGCAGTTGTAAGAATTGCATCAGTAATGTTCTTGGACTGTAATATAATTAATTTTAAATCATTAATAAAAAGATAAAATTCCAATAAATTTGGAGACACAAAGATTTCAAAATAATTCACAGTTCAATAAGAAATCATAGTGGGAACTTAAAATTACCTAAAAGTGGTACTTAGTAAAGCTTGTACAAAGCAGTATAACAGTACTGTAGAGAAAATTATCATTTTCGATGTTTGTATTAAAGCAGAAAATTAATGTGTTATATGACTGTTGGGTAAAATTAACAGAAGAAACATCAAAGAAAAGTAGAAAATAAATAATAAAAGCAGAATAGAGACAGTGTTATAAACCAATTACCTCAATAAAGAAAATAAAAAATGTGTATATATACATAATGGAGTATTACTTGGCTATAAAAAGATGAACTCTAGCTTTTTGGCACATCATGGATGAAATTGGGGGTGATTATGCTAGGTGAAATAAATCAGAAGACAAATAACATGATTTCACTCATGTGAAATGGAGAGAGGGGAAAAAATACACAAAGGAACTGACAAAACTGAAACCAAAACAAACCCTAGAAATCTGACTGTAGGATTAAGGCTGCTAGAGGGAGAGGCAGTGTGGGGGTGGATACCAAGATGGGGGTGGGGTGCAATGGCCTAAGGTCTATCCATTCTGTGAAGATGGGGGTGATGTGGTAACATGCATCTGAGGGAAGTGTAAACTTGTTCCCCTAAATCCTGTTCGGTGTTGTAAAACTCACTGTTGGGGATGGGGGGAGGAGGGAAGGAGGTAGAATAGGAATCAGAGATAAAATACAAAGGGCCAACAAAGCCTTGATAAGAATAATAGACTCTGGCAAGACTGAGCAAAAAAATAAGTAAAACTAACTGGGGAGAGAAAGGTGCATATAAACAGTACAGCCATATACCATATAATGACATTTAGGAAACAAGGGACCACTTTTATAATTGTGGTCCCTATAAATAGCCTAGGTGTGTAGTAATCGGTACCATCTAGGTTTGTGTAAGTAAATACATATGTCCTCAGAACCACAAAATCACATAGCAACATGTTTTTTAGACCATGTCAGCATTGTTAAATGATACATCGTTTTTTGGGAAAAGAAAAAGGCGACATAAATACAGACATAAAGAGAATTAAAAAGCCAGGTTTTTTTTAAAATTCTATATTTATTTTGGCCATCAGTGTAATCATTTAGAAGAAATGGAACCGATTCCTAGAAAAATTTAACCTACACTAAAACACAAGTAGAGATTGCCAAATAGTACTAAAACAGTTTAAAAAAATAAATAAAATCTTTCCACAAAGAAAACACTGGGCCTGGCAGGTTTTATGGGCACAGTTTTATGATAACATAAATTTTTCCAGAGAATAGAAGTGAATACTCCCCAGTTTCTTTTGTGAGGTCATTCTATAACTTTAATATCCAAACCAAAAAAGTTCAGTAAGAGAAATAGAAGTTACAATTGTATCACCCTCATTAACACAGATTTTAAAAAGCCTAACAAAAAATCAGCAAACTGAACATAGTGTATTATATAGGAATATAAGGGTTAGAAAAATCATACATATGTAATTCACAGTAATAAAGTAAAGGAGAAAAACTTTATGAATTTATCACTAGATACAGAAATATTATTTATTTAAAGTCAGTTCTTGCTCATGACAAACAACAAAACATGTAGCAAACTAGAAATAGAAAGGAACTTCTGTAACCTAATACAGCTAGAAGACACTTAAAATAACTCTTAATGATTTCATGTTAGAAGCTTTTTTTTTAAATAAACAAGGTTGCCTAGTATTATCACATCTAATTAACATTCTTTACAATACAGTATAGTACATTAGCCAGTACAGTAAGAGCAGAATAAAAATGAAAAGCCATGAAGATTGGGGAAAAAAGAAACAAAGCTGACATTTCATTGTTCAGATAGACCAATTGTAATAATACACTATAATAAAAGGTATGTGACTGTTGCCTCAAAGTACCTTACTGTATATAATATTGCAGTTGACTGAAGATGACTGAAACTGCAGAAAGCAAAACCTCAGATAACAGGGAACAGCTCTAAGGATAGATGTAACTTAAATTCTATGGTAACTACTATGTAAATATTTGCTAATGTTCTTCCTTATCCCATTTAGTTTAAAAATAAAGACCAAGTATGCCTTATATTCTTAACAGCTTTTTTAAAGGTTGTCTCACTATTTTTTCCTGAAAGGTTTCTTACTATTTCTTACTATTAGGACCTTAACATCTTCAATTTTGTTTTTAATGTTCAGTTTTAATCAAGGCTATTTTGCACCTTTAATAATTTTTTTACAGACCATAGATGCATTGGAGTGGGGTAAGAATAAGACAAGAACTCTTAGTTTGAAGAAGTCAAAGTTGATGAGAGGAAAGAGAAACCCGAAGAAACCCTTGATAGCTGACTTCCAGATACTTGAACTTTCATATGGGAAAAGGAAATCATTATCCCCTGTTAAGCCCAAAACATAGAGCTAAGGTTCATTAATGAATAACACAGTGAATTTCAGGTCAAAATGAGCAGGCTCTTTCTTACTCTTAAGATCTGTTTGAACTTATATATGAACCTTGTCATTACAGGTGTTCATTTAGTGTGGATTGTTTTATCAGATAGTCTAAAGAACATTTGTGAATGAATTACAGAGGGTTGGATTAAAAGACTTTGAAGTATCTCTTGTTTACTTCACTTTTTGCTCCATTCCTTGTCCCTTTCTCACCTTCTGTTTCCGTTGCTCTTCTTTTACACTGTAGATTCCTTAATAGGAATCCCTCCTCTCCTTTATTTTGTCTCAATTACCTGTCCCACGGAAAAGTCCTGTATTTAGTACAAAATTAGGTTTGCGCCTCTGAAGTAGAGGTTACTATTCTGCTTCTCTTGTATTTTATTTATCCCTGTATTCTGGTATTAAACGCCTGCTGCCTTACAGTTTTGTCTACCTGTGTTTCTTCTCTGGAGCAGTGATTCTCAAAGGGTTGATTACCCTTCCTTAGGAGACATTTTGGAAATTTGTGGAGATTTTTGCTACTCAACTGTTTACATATATTAGATATTATAAATTGCTCTCCATTTCTTTTTCTTTTTTTTTTTTAAAGATTTATTCATTCATGCATACAAGCTGGGGTACAGACCAGCAGCATGGGGCGACGAGAGGGTTCACCAGAGACAGAGTGAGTGGGGACAGAACAGGCAGACAGATGGAAACACACGCTGAGGGGAGCAGCAGGCGAGGCAGGAGAGGTCTGCCACGCCCTGTGGGAATCTCCCCAGCCAGGTGTCAAACTCACATCGCTGCTGCCAACAGCTCCACAGCGCAGCGCCCAACCCTTGCACCACCAGGGAGGCCCTATTTTTCATTTTTAATTAGGGCACTGTTGCTAGCTTGAAAAAAGTGTGTAGTTTCTGTTAATTCTGACCAGGAGGATAGTAAAGGGGATAAAGAAGCCTCTCCTCTCTCCCTGAAAAATTCCACACTCTGGAGCCCACATGTAGAAGACATGTAAGTAAGGGTGGTGATGTCCGAGAAGGGGAAGCTTAAAAACGAGTGGAAAAGCTAAAGTGAACCCTATAATGTTGGATTAGTGTATCAGTATGTGAACTCATGGTTTTCTGTGAATATAAGTTTGTAGATACATAGAAATCTTGAATCTCTGTATTGGGAACAATGGCTTCCTACTAGCAAAATTTATCAATAGAAGGGCACATTGAATTAGTACAGGATTTCTCAACTGTGAGCCTAAATTGCAGTCTACTTCTCTCCCCTTAGTTTAGCTGGTTCACACCACGTTCTTTCTGTCCCTTGGACATGTGAGACCTTAAGCCTTCGCTCTCTGCTTGGGACATTCTTCACTAAAATTATCCAGGGCCTAGGGGTTAAGTCGCTATCTCTACAACGGCCTGAGTTCGTTTCCTGGCCAGAGAGATTCCCACATGGCGCAGCAGACCTCTCCTGTCTGCCCACTGCTTCCCCTCAGCATTGTATTTCAGTAGATCGACCTGTTCTGCTCCCCACTCTGTCTCTGGTGAATTCTGTCACCACCACCACCCCCTGCCCCACACTGCACCTCTGGCCTAGACCCCAGTTTCTTCTACACAAAAATAAAAAATAGAGTCTTAAAAAAAAGTCAAATTATCCATATGATTGAAGCTAAAGTCAGCTTCAGTGTCAGTGTCTCAGTGAGATGCACTCTGACCACCGCACTTAGAATTGTATCCTGCTCCTCTCCCTCATAGCATGATTAATCCCCTTTACCCAAAGGCTCTGGGGGATAGATTAAAATACCCTTTTCATAGTGTGTATTTGTGAAAGCAGAATAAGATGAGTTCACATTTTCATGCCAGGTTTAGAACTTGAAATTATGACAGACTGAAAGAGATCAGAGTCAACACATTGGAAAAAGTCAAACCTACTGGATGTTTCCAAAATAACATGCTCATTAGCCTCAGTTCCACAGAATCGTACATCTGGAAATGCTTCATTAGTAATTCCATTCCTACTGCCACTGCTTGGTCCAGAACTCATCACCTCTTGATTACACTGTTAATGTGTTGGTGTATTGTACTTGCTCTCTTTCTTGATCCAGTCCGTCATCTGTACAGCTGGTAGTCATTTTTTTGAAATGTGCTTGTGTCAGTCCTTTAAAGAGCTTTATAGTCTAGCTTCAATGTATTTTGGAACTTCTAGCTTCAATATATTTTGGAACTTCTTGCTCACCAGCCCAGCTCTTAGCCTTTCTGAATGTGGCAATCCTTCATAATATGCTATTCCCTTTTATTCCTCTGTACGTTTGCTCTTTTTCCTAACATTTCACCATTCATTCTTCACGTGTGTAAGCAAAGCCCTCTCATCTTGATAGATAATTAGCATCAGCTGGTCAGCTTGCTTCCCGAACTCTTAAAGCAATAAAGTATAATACTGAGGGTTATAATTTAATAATTTTTTTTCTTTTTAAAAGTTTTAAACAAATAATTCTTTGGGTTTTGCCCCAATTGCCTGGCTCCAAAAATATGTTTGTTTACTGAAAATTCTATGCGTGATGAAGAAAAATACGTGATACTAGAGACCATCGTGGTGTGGGGGGTTCCATCAGAGAGAGGCAGACTGTTCAGAGATGGTTAGTCATAAGCTTGGTCAGATCTTCAAGGAAGTGAGGTTTTATGACAGAGATGAAGGTGAAAATCATGCCCAAGTGTACAGAACTCTGAAAGGCAATGTCAGGAAGAATTTAGGATGGGAAGAATAGTAAAGGTGGCAGTGTAGATGTATCGGGGACAGTGTGGTGTGGGAAATAAGTAGTCTCTAAAATCTGACAGACCTGGATATGAATCTCCTTTTGTGCTTCTTTAGTGGGTTCTCTTAGGCTAATGACTTGACTTCCCTGAGTGTCAGTAAAAGGAGCACATTATTATATTAATTTCATATGGCTTAAGGATTGAGAGAAGAAATCCGGTAAATTCTATCACATATTGATAGAATCTGACATGTAATAAACACCAAGTAATCCAGTACAGTGGTTGTAGCTGGCTGTATGGTCAATAAGAAACCATTTGTTGAATAGATTTTTTTTTGTAAAGCAAACCATTGAAATGTTAATACTCTATACTAAGGTTTGTGCTTTTTTATTAATATGGAAGTACTTATGGTGACAGTTTTTAGTTTGGGCTTTCCTTGGACTTGTTCTTTGATTTCTGAGTGAAAATTCTCAGTACTTGTGCTTCAAGTATTTTATATACCTGTAAAGTGCTTAGCCTTCTTGGCAGGCAAGTATCACTAAAGTACAATGGGTTTCAGTATTTGAAAATTTCTGTTTCTCCCCTCATAGAGAATAGGAGAATGAAAGGAGGAAATCTGTTAATGCTGTTGTGATAGTCTTCTTGCCCAGTTTATAAATTCTTTTTGCACTCTGCGTTGGTGTAACCTATTGACGATGGTTATGATGTGAATTTTCCTTCCTATTTGATCTGAAAGGCTTTCCAAAAGATGTCTTTATAATAATGATTAATTAGGTAACCAGTGGAGGTTAGGGGAAGAGCATTTTAAAAAAAAGTTCATTATGACAGCATTGAAAGAGGAAGCTAATCTGTATTGTCAGCTCTCACCACAGCTAGAGCTAGTCATTTCTTGACAGATGAAACCATTTCTCAGAAAACATGCTGTTTGAGGGTGGAAGACACAGGGAATCTTCATTAGAAGCTTACTTGATTTTTATCCAACTTATAAATCACAGTTCTGTCTGGGTATTGTATTTTTTCATTCACATGATGACAAGAATTAAGACCAGATCATTCCCCATAGCAGCATAATTCTTGATAGTTTTGCTATTGGTATTATTATATGTTAAGAAATAAGATTTCCTGTGAAGTGTGGTTTCGTAGTTTTTGTGGTATCTCTCGCAATATAGTTTAGATTTCTGTAGTGTCATTTCTCTCCCTTTGCTGGATCCTTAAATAGATGGCGGGGCGGGTGGGGGATTGGATAAAAAAAAAATAGGGAAAAGGGAGATAACCATGTTCTTAGAATGATGACAGAGTACTTGGGCTTTGGGATTTATTTATAGCCCAAAGGTTATGGTACTCTAATTTCAGAAGTTCCTACACAGAATAAACTATGGGACAAGGAAATTCTGTAACTCTTTTTTTCTTCTAATTTTTTCTTCTTCAGAAGTCAAAAGTTTGGTTTGAAATGAACAATTCACAAATCTGTGGCTGACTAGTAGTAACAGGACAGGGAAAAGTTGTCTTTCCCTGTTTTTCCCAGGTTATAAAGGTTGTCTAATCTCTCAGATATTTTAAACATACATTAAGTGATTCTTAACTAGAGAAAAGGTTTTGTCCCTCATTACTAGAGAATATAAATCACAATGCCACAGTTTCTTATAAATTGTTTTTATAGTTTCACTTCTTGAATGTGTATACTATCTTTGTAGATGGTTTTAAAGTGATGTTTTATTTAACACAGGAAACTTTTTTTTGTCTGTGCAAATTCTCTCCTGAATCAAAAAGTGATTCACTTGGAAAGCACACTATTTGAGGAGGGGAGGTAGAGGGAAATTTAGTTAATATGATCTCGCTGGAACAGAAGAGCTAAATAATAATATAGTTGTATTTGAGAGTTTTGTTTTTTATCAGTGCTTGGGGAAAATACAAGTTCAGTAAACATTTGTAGCCAGTTCTAAATGACTATAGTTTCTCAAACAGCTCCTTTTAAAACTCTGTGTGTGTGTGTGTGTGCGCGCGCGCGCGCGCACGCACGCACACACCAAAAGCTGACCTTGAACAACCTCCATTTTTTAGCCTTACTTGCCAGCAAAATTTAAAAAAAAAATTTCTGAAAAAATTCAGTGTTCCTTTGCTTTTGCTGATGGTCTAAATAAATGACAGCAGGCAGCAAGGCCACTGCCTGGGGCCAGGTCCTACTGGACTCCTGGGGCTTTGGGGCCAACACAGTCTGTGGATTCCTACTTTGTGTTGGCCAAATTAACATTTTCATATGTGCAACAGATATGATTAACCTAAGGAAATACATCCATTTGGTGTATCTTATATTGGAACTTGAATTTTAATGATTGTGTAGCTTTCTAAAAGCATTTATCATTCTCCTGGTTTGTATTATCTAGGAGACCTATGGTCTTATTTTGTTAATTAGGTAGCTGACCTTTTTACTCTCTCATACAACAGTTAAAGGGTGATTAAACTGTTAAAAAAAAAAAGTGACTGTTTAAAAAAAAAAAAAGCTTGCTGACATCATCTTTCCGAGAACACTAGTATAAGTGATTTACTATAACAAGATCTTAGTTTTTCCTTTTGGCAATGACATTTAATATTTACAGAGGTCTTGGGTTCAATCCAGCAGCAAAATCTCAGATAAACCGAAATGTGAAACGAAAGCCTTTTTACATTTTCTTTCATGGAGTTAATGTAAACTTTATTTTCTCCCGTTTTTAGTTTAAAAGTGGGGAGAAATGAATATTTAGTATAGATTTTTCTTGAGGGAAGCAGCTTATAATAAAGCATATGCTCTGGAATTAAACATCAAATGTATTTTTAGTTTTTAATTCTGACAGTTGTATATTTAGGATTCTGAACTAATGTTAATCCTATTGCTTTATACTGGTGCTTTCCTGTGTAATGCTTCTTTCTCTTTCCTGTCAAAATGCTGTAAGACATATGTAAAACTATTCTCTTGTTTTATTCTAATACAGTGAGAAGTTAAGGTAAAATGAGTCTAATAAAACAGTGTTACAATTTCTGAACCACCTTTTGCATAATAAAGTTCCATTCTGAACCTTTAAAAAGTGCTATAAGGTAAAGTTTTGTGCTCCACATTATAAATTAGCATAACTTCTAAATCTATGAGATTTTACTTTTAAAAACTTCTATAATGCAATCTAAGTAATGAAAGCATCTTTAGTCGTCTTTTAAAGAATTGGAATATTCCAGCTATACTTAAATTTTGTAAATATTTTAAATACACAATAAATGATAAAAATTTATTTAAATATATTTGAATGCATATCTAGTGAGGATCAATGAAGAAGGTGAAATGTAGTTACTGTGGAAATCTAGTCTCATCTGTTTGAGGTAGACTTATCAGTTCTTAGGCACCAAAAATCTAAATATCCTTTTATTTTTAGAAAGGTTAGGTGTTTTATTTATTGTGTTTTACTCTTTGCCAGTTTTTCAAATTACAACAGCTAATCTACAAAAAAAAGCACTTATAAATTGTATTTCTTTACTTCATTTTACAAAAAAAGAGGGACTAATTTAGGATATAACTCAACTCTTCTGTGCTTATTTTTTGTTTCACTTTTTCTATAATTTTATACCTACCATATTAATATTAAATTCTTAGGAAATAAGTCTGAATAACAGTTACAGTTTATCATTCTCTATTTCAGATGATCACAGTCGTGTTAAACTGCAAAACGCTGAAAATGATTATATAAATGCCAGTTTAGTTGACATAGAAGAGGCGCGAAGGAGTTACATCCTAACACAGGCAAGTAGTGTGATGTCAGTGCCTGACAGTGCAGCTTATGTGGTTGGTTTGCTTTATTTGTTTGTTCAAATACAGTGGAATTTTATTCAGCCATGTTATCGTATGGATACATCTTAAAAAATTAAGCTAAGTGAAAGAATCTAGACACAAAAGACTACACATTGTATTGTTCTATTTATATAAAATGCTCAAAATAGGGAAATCCATAGAGAAAGAAAGTAGATCTGTCATTGCCATGGGCTGGAATGAAGGGTGAGTAGAGAATGACTGCTGATGGGTGTGAAGTTTTCTTTGGGAGTGATTAAAATGTTCTGCAATTAAATATTGGTGATGATTCCTCAACTTTGTAAATATATTAAAAAGCATTAAAGTATACACCTCAAAAGTTTGAATTTTATGGTGTGAATTATATCTCAAAAAAGGAATTCTAACAGAAGATGATATATACTATCAGTATAAGACAAATGCTCTGGTGATACCTTTTAGTACAGTACTAAGTCAAGATTTCCCTGTTTGAAGAACAGGGAAAACTCTTAGGGCATGACTGCCAAATTGACTCTTAAAGCATAAGGATTTAACTAGGCAATAGGGAATGTAAAAAGGTATATATATGCTTTGCTTTAACTTACAATATCAACTCCCTTTCTTCACAAGTCATTTTCTCTCTTCTTAACATGTACCAGTTCTCTGCTAAGGTACCTTTTCTGCCCTAAAGCTGTCCTGGCTACAAGCTATTGATACCCACATTTACTAAGGTGGTGGTGTTAGGTGGGTTATGCGTTCTTCTTGTCCCTCAGCATTTGTTTCAAAACCATCTTTGCTTCACTGTCATATAAACATAATCTCTCATGTCTTCTCCCCTGATTGATGACAGCCAGGTACAGTAGCCACAGGCAGAGGCTGTAGAGGAGAGAAGGTATGATGGACCTCTGTTAAGGCTTTTGTTAAGATAGGAAGTCCTTTCCCTTGGCTTGGCCATGGTGTTTACTGACATAGCTCTCAGAGTAAACTCTGCAGAATTTCCATTTGCACTGGGACATTCATTTGATTTCCACAGGTAACAGAGATGGACCATGAGTATTTGTGACACAGGTTAAATATTAAATTCTTGGATCTAGTTAGTAGTTAACTGCATTATCCCACTACTGAATATTCTCTTGAATGAGCTTTTAAGATCATCAACCTCTTTGCTTTGGCTCAGCTTGCCGTTTTAGATTAATCAGCCCCTTTTAAAACTGGTTCTGGAATAATGACCTTATTTTACTCAATGATCTGCTTTAAAACATAGATGTAAGTATGTCTTGACCGCTTTTGGAAATTAAATGCTATTTCAGTTTATTCTGATTATGTAATGAATTGTAGATACCATAATACTTTGACGAAATTAAAGTTATTTTTA
Source organism: Scalopus aquaticus (assembly GCA_004024925.1). NCBI lineage: Eukaryota > Metazoa > Chordata > Mammalia > Eulipotyphla > Talpidae > Scalopus > Scalopus aquaticus. The sequence goes on from PVIJ01009385.1 coordinate 17,279, forward strand.
ATGTTACATATTCTGTGAAGGAAAAATTTATAAATGAAATAGCTTCAGGTAGTTAGACAAATTATCTTCCTTGCTTTATATTTCATGCAAACTGTTGTCTTAATTCCTCCCATTTCTCATCACATAAGCTGTATCATGGAGGCCTCCCCCCTTTTCACATAATATTTATTTCTAGATTTATCTACCTATATGGTGAACCATATGAACCACACTGATATGTTACATTCAAATCTGTCACCACAGGGTTCATTCTAGCTTTCACCCTTCCACATTTATAACCTGTCTTCTCTGACAGTGGGAAACTTTAGCAGTATTATCATCATTCCAACTGTCTCTTTTTTTAAACTATCATTCTCCCTTGCCCCCCACCGTCATCCCTTGTATCTCCTTGTCCCTTTCCCAGCTCTCTCCCTCTTAGCCTCAGAACCTTCGGGATACTTACTGATGTCACTAGGTTTTGAAAGTGTTTTTACCTTACCAATTTTTTGCTATATAAATCTTCAGTACTTGTTTTTATCATTCAGACTTACTTTGTAGCACGTAATTCTCTCAAATCCCCTCCATTTTGTTGAAAACAGCTTTCATCCTTACTTATAGCTATGTAATGCTCCGTGGTGTGTATGTACTACATCTTCTTGGTCCATTTGTCTGTCAGTGGACATCTAGGCTGCTTACATATCCCAGCTGTTGTAAATATCGCTGCTGTGAACATTGTGGAACATACAGGTTTTTCTGTCGATGGTTTCATATTCTGTGGAATATATACCCAAGTGAGTAATTCAACTTTATTCTTTTATGCCTGACTTTCCAATTTTCCCAGTACCATTTATTGAAGCAACTATCTGTCCACCATTTTATGGTCATAGTGCTTTGTCATAGATTAGGTACTGGTATATATGTAGATTTATTTCTGGACTTCCAATTCCTATTCCATTGATCCATGTGTCTGTTTTTATGCCAGTGCAATACTGTTTTTAATACTGTTGCTTTATAATAAAGTTTGAAGTAAGATAACTTGATACCTCCATTTCTCTTTTGCAATTTGTTAAGATTTAGTACCCATTTGTGATAAAAACTCAAAACAAGATGGGAATAGAAAAATAGAAAGAATTTACCTCAGTATAATAAAGGTGACAAATCACAAACCTACAGCCAATGTAATACTCAAATGCCTGTGATCAACTTACTCACTTCATCTTTTTCTGCCTGGGTTAGTAGTCTTGGTAGACTATATTGATGCAGAAATTTATCCATTTCTTAAAGGTTGTCAAATTGATTGGCATATAGTTGTTCATAGTAATTTCTTATGATATTTTTGTATTTCTGCCCTATCTGTGATTTCTTTTTCATGTGATTCTGTTTATTAATGTTTTCTCTCTCATTCATTCATTCATTCATTCATTCATTCATTCATTCATTTGTTTTTATGACCTAACTAGAGATTTATCTTTTTTATCTTCTCAAAAGAACCAGCACTTGGTTGCTTTGACCTTTTGGAGGGGGTATAGTCTTTTTGATCTCTAGTTGATTTATTTCCTCTTTTTGTTATTTCCTTTGCTAATTTGGGTATTGTTTCTCTTTTTCAGGTTGCTTTAGGTGTAATGTTAGATTGTTTATTTGGGATTTTTCTTAATGTGGGCCTACATTGCAATTACCTTCCCTCTTACTACCACTTTTGCTGCATCCCATAGATCTAGTGTTTTGTATCATCATTTACATTCATCTCAAGATATTTTTTCATTCCTTTTATCCAGTTGCTAGTAAGTAATGTTGCTTAATCTCCATGCATTCATAGTTTTTTCTTGCCTTTTTACTTTATAGTTGATTTCTAATTTTATGGTATTATGGTCAGAAAAGTATTAAGTGTAATTTTGATCTTGTAGTTTTATTGGCAGTTGACTTGTGAACCAAGATATGGTCTATTTTTGAAAATGTCCCATGTGCACTTGAGAAAAGTACATAAGTAGTGGTTTTGGGGTAGAGTGTTCTCTGCCAAATAGATCCAGCAGACCTATTTGGTCTAGTTCCTTATTTAAAACTGTTGTTTCCTTATTAAAGCTATTTAAAACTATGCTTTGTCTTGTTGATCTATTCACATTTTTAAGTGGGGTATTAAAGTCCCCTAAATATGTCTCTTAAATCCTTATTGTCTTATGTGTCTAGGTATTCTACCATTTGGTGCGTGTATGTTTATAAGTGTCACTTATTGTATTACAACCTAATCATAATACAATGTTACAGTGTCCCCTCTCTGTCTCGTTACCTTTCTTAATTGGAAGTCTATTTTATTAGATATAAGGATAGCTGTTTCTGATTTTCTTTCTTTTTTGAGGGGGGGTTGCCATTTTCAGTATAACTGTCTTCCAAGCTTTAACTCTCTCTGTTTGTCTTTATAGGTAAGGTGAGTGTCTTGTAAACAGCAGGATGTTGGACTTTGTTTTGAAGTTGATTCAGGTAGGGCCTCCCTGGTGGTGCAGCTCGGCAGCTGCAATGTGAGTTTGACACCAGGCCAGGGGAGAGTCCCACATGGCGCGGCAGACCTCTCCTGCCTCGCCCGCTGCTCCCCTCAGCAATGTGTTTCTGTCAATCTGCCTGTTCTGCTCCCCACTCTGTCTCTGGTGAACCCTCTCTCTGCCCCACGCCTCTGGCCTGTACCCCAGCTTGTATGCATAAATAAATAATTTTTTTTTAAAAAAAGTAATGATTTAAAAAAAAAGAAATTGATTCAGGTAGTCTGCATCTTTTGATTGGTGAGTTCAGGCCATTTATATTTAAGGTGATTATGAGACATAAATGCTCATTGCTGTTTGGTTTGTGTTGTTATTTTTTGAGGGCTTCCTGTTATATTTTTTTAAAATTCCATTTCCACTTATATGTCACTTCTATTTTTTGTTTTGAGGGGTCACCTGTGGTTAATATATCATGGGCTGTTTGTGTGACACATTGTCGTTCTGGTCTCTGATGGGCCAGGTTGCTACTTTGCACCCCTGCCTATGTGTTTTGTGATTTTAGGTGTCTGTTGCCTCAGTATTGATTGTTTTGTTATTTATAATAATCCCTTTAGAATTACTTTCATGTGCAATTTGGTGATGGTGATTTTTTTAAGTTTTGCTTTTCAGTGAAGCTCCTTATTCTTCATTCTGTCTTGAATGTTAATGTTGCTGGGTAAAGCATCCTGGACTGGTAGTCTTTTTTTTTTTTTTTTTTAAGGTACTTTACAATTCTCTTTCCCACACCCTTCTTGCTTATAATGTTTCTACTAAAAAGTTTGCTGACAGTCCAGTTGGTATTCCTTCATAGGTTATACCCTTTTTTCTCTTAATGTTTTTAATATTCTGTCTTTGTTGATAGTTGTTAATATGTTTATCATAATGTCTTGATCTATATCTGTCTGATATTACTTTGGGCCTTTTGGAACACAGTATCTTGTTTGTTTCCCATATTAAGATAGTTTTCAGGGATTATTTTCTTTAAATTTTATATGCCTTTCTCTCTTTTTGAGACCCCCATGATGAGGGTGTTACTTCTTTTTAATTGCCCCCAGAAGACTCTTAAATTTTTTAAGTTATTTTGTTCTCTATGTTGTTCAGTTTGCGTGTTCTCCAAAATTGCATTTTCAAGCTCTATAATTCCCTCCATTGCTGCTGTTTGTCTGTTACTGAGAACCTCAGTTGTATTTTTAAAATTAGCTGTAGTGTTTCTTGGCCCCATTATTTCTAATTCTAGCTGTCTATTATTTTCCTTTATTATATTGGCATTTTATAGCCTCTGCCTTTTCTTTTTTGGAGTTCCATTAGCCTTGCCAAAACTATTACCCTAAACTCCCCCTTCTGTCATGCCTCACAGCTCTGCTGAGTTGGGGCTTCTTTCAAGGTATTTTGGTTCTTACATTTATGGTATGTTCTTTTGTCTCATTTTTAACTTTATATGGGTTTTAGTAAGGATTGTTTTCATACAGTTGTCTTTGTACCTGTTGAAGTGATCTGCAGACTAGTACCTGTGAGGGGTAGCAGGTATAAAAGAAGAATGTGACAGTAGGATACCAATGGATCCCCGCCAATCAATTCAGAATTCAAACTTCCTACTGTGCTGTGGGTGCTAGAGTTGTGTGGTAGGGAGCCAGACATCTGGGCCAGCTCTTGGTCTTACTGTTGTCAATTTCCACTCTAGGCTATTTTTGAGCACTAGATGCAGTGCTAAACAGGGATTGTAGTTGATAGTGTTACAGGCCAGGAATAATTCACTTTTCTAGCACAGAGTCTTATTTTGGGGAGTTTGCTCCTGTTATTGGCAGGTGGTTGAGCTCTAGTTTGTTGGATCACTTCCTTGTTTTGAATTTAGCTCATGGGTGAGGGGTGGCAGGTGCTTTGGATATCTCCTGTACTTCAAGTAACAGCCCCTTCTGTAGGATACTCTCATCCAGTTTGCGCTACAGCTGAATGAATATATTGAGAGCCTCAGGCTCAGACTAGTAGTGTCCTCACTCTGTTGCCTGATCCCTGCAGAGCACCCTCTGTCCTGAATGCCAACTCGCACACCCCCTTATCCTGTGCAGTGCTTGGTGTCAGGAGCCCCACATTGACATATGCACAAGTCGATAGTTACAGGGGGCTCTGAACAGCAGCTGTTCCTTCCTCTTACAGATTGTCATGCCCGATTATCACTCTACACAGTCATTAAAAGTTTTTCCTACTGCTTTCTGCTGGACTGATGTTCCTAATATGACTGTGGTCATCTGGTTTTACCTCAGGTGGGGTTAAGCTTTGTTTTACATCAGTTTAGTATCTGAAGGGGGCAAGTCCTGGGTCTTCACTCACCCTCCATCTTGCTAAACTTCCCTAGAGGCCCTTTGAAAGCTCTTCTCTACCCCTATATCTTGGCATATATTTCCAGAGAGTACTGACAGAGAACCCTGAATGTTTTTGTCCTTTCTTCAGTGCAGAGCGAGAGTGCTAAGACCAGGTGCCCAGAAGACTGGCAAGGAGACCAGAGAGCTTGATGGGTTCCTTTTGGCTTTCAGCCTGATTGCTTCTTGGCACATTGGACACACCCATATTCCAGCACTACATTTTTTTACATTCTGAGATAATAGAAATTATTTTGGCTTATACACAATAGCTACCCTTTATTTATAAAATAACAGATTTAATGAGCAATGCAGTCATTTCCTCAAGTTAAAGATTTTTAAATATTCATAAATAAATTGTATAGTCATGATATTTGAGATATAAACCTAATTATATCAGAATAACCTGTAATTGAAGAAGAGAAAATTTAATATGGTGAGAAGATTCAAATGAATGTAACTATAAGCTATTAGACTATTTCTAATTGACAGGGAACTAAAATTAGTTATTTTACTTCATGTAAAATAGCTCCTGTAATTCAAAAAGAAAAAGAATGTGTAAAAAAACCAAGAACAGGCAAAGAGCATAAAATTCACAGTTCAAAGAAAAAAGTAAAGGCAGATAATATGCATATGAAAAGATAACCAATATTTCTCTAATTAAGGAATATAAATTTAAACCAGTAATCAATTGCTATTTTTCATTCTGTCAGAATAGCAATCATTTAAAAGTTGATGCTATTCAATGTGGTAAAAGATGTAGACAAAAATATATGTGTGGGTGTTTATTACAACTTTATTTTAATAGCACAGAATTGGCTAAATTATACATACACCATTAATAATGGTTATTTCTGGGAACTGGAAATAGAGACTTGAATTTGCCATTTTCTTCCTTTCTGTAACATTTAAAGTTCTTATTAAGAGCTTTCATGAGGTTTTTAATAGAACCAGTATTAGAATTTAAAAAAATGTACTTTCTATTTAAAGAACCTATAATGTTAAAAAGAGAAACCGTAATTAATAATTACCTGAGATCCCTTACTACAACCCTTTCTTTCTTCCTCTCTTTCCCCCTCCCCTCCCACCCCCAGTCTCATTTCTTTCCCTTCTCTTTTATTTTTTAATTTTTTTTTTTTGTTCAAGCTGGGGTACAGGCCAGGGGGGGGGTGAGCGGAGAGAGGGTTCACCAGAGACAGAGCGGGGAGCAGAACAGGCAGATCAGCAGGCAGATCAGAAATACACTGCTGAGGGGAGCAGCGGGCGAGGCAGGAGAGGTCTGCCGCTCCATGTGGGATTCCCCCCAGCTGGGCATCGAACCCGCATGGCGTGCTGCCAACAGCTCCACAGCACAGCGCTCAACCGCTGCGCCACCACGGAGGCCCTCTTTCCCTTCTTATTCCTTAAAAATGGAGAATGGAGGTTTTTCTTAGGATTCTGATTTAGGTTTTTTTCTCTCCCGCCTTCCATTCCTGCCACCATTAAGTCATTACTCTCAGAGCTTGAACTCTGTGGTACACTATTTTTCAACCACTGTTTTTAAAGAAAATGTAGACTCTGGATTAATACTATCTATGCTCAAATTCTGGTCCTGCAGTTAACTGGATGTTCATTTATCCAACAAAGCTATATTGAGTACTTTATGGCGGGCATTGTTTCAATAAAATGGACCCAGTAAAAACCCTGCTATTATGAACTTTAATCCTAGTGCTAAGTAAAATTAATAACAGCTAGCAATTTTGTAGCATTGTTGTGTCTTTTACGTGTTTTGTATGATTTAAAAACTGTGATATATACTGTGACTGTCCTTATTCTAGAGAGAAAGAATCTAAAGAGACCCAGGGACATCAAATGACTTTACCAAGGTCGACAAAAGTCAGAATTTGAAGAGATATGGTCTCCGAAGGCTCCATGTTTCATGCTGTTAGTCAGTTAGCTCTGTTGCCTTATGATTGCTCTGTGACCTTGAATAAGTTAACTCCCCAAACCTATATATCTATAGAATGATGTTGAAAGGAATTCATATAGTGCTTGACACCACAGTAAGGCCTCGTGGATTACTTATTGTGGGTATTGTCACCTCTTTTTAATAACAACAGTAATAGTTCTTATATAAACCACTGCAAATCCCATTGCAATAAAAAAAGTGCCTGGTTAATGTCCTGCTGATTCTGTTTAAGTCCCTGTCCCTGTGTGACTGTTTCTGTATGATCTGACAGAGCCCCATGCACTTAGGTCATAAGAACTCAAAAGTCTGTCTTTAGTTTTGTCATTTCTGAATTCCATGTTTTCCAGGGGTCTATTGTATAATTTTGCCCAAGTGATCACTTACATCATAAATTCCAGCTATTCTGTATCTGACTCATTTTTTTATCCTTCCAATTTTGTGTTCATCTAAGTTAAAGCTGTTCTCATCATCTGAATCCTTCCTTTCTTCTGCTTCCTCTGCCCCTTCCTTCTGTTCCTCTGCCCTCTCTTAAATTTTGCCTTCATTAATGTAGGTAGCTTTTTTTTTGGTTCAAGCTGGGGTACAGGCCAGAGGCGGGGGGCAATGAGAGGGTTCACCAGAGACAGAGCGGGGAGCAGAACAGGCAGATCAGAAATACACTGCTGAGGGGAGCAGCGGGCGAGGCAGGAGAGGTCTGCCGCACCATGTGGGATTCTCCCCGGCTGGCCGTCAAAGTCGCGTCGCACGCCGCTGACAGCTCCACAGTGCAGCACTCAACAGCTGCGCCACCAGGGAGGCCCTAATGTAGGTAGCTTTTTAACTCACTTCCCAACTCCTCCTTTCTAGTCCATCTTTAATAATGTCACCAGAATTGTTTCTGTAACAAACAAATGGTGTAAGTCACACCATTTTGCCTCTTAAAAAATTTGGTGACTGGGGCCTCCCTGGTGGTGCAACAGGGTAAGTACAGCACTATGAAGCTATCCACAGCCATTGCAGCACGAGTTTGAATCCCAGCCAGGGAGATTCCCACATGGCGCAGCAGACCTCTTCTGCCTCGCTCACCGCTCCCCTCAGCAGTGTCTTTCAGTTGATCTGCCTGTTCTGCTCCCCACTGTGTCTCTGGTGAATCCTCTCACCACCCCACACCTCTGGCCTACACCCCAGCTTGCATGCATAAATAAATAAAAAAAAAAAAGTTTGGTGACTATTTCTTGCCTTCAGGACCCATCACACTATACAGTTGGTAGTTTCCTTCTGCATATCCACTTCTGCCTCATTGACCAGTTTGTCTTTTCCCAGTTGTGTCCTTCAGCTTGGAACATACCTGGCTCACTTCACCTCCTTTGACTTCCCCTCCTTATATCAACAACCTCCTCATTTTTAAAACTGCAGCAATCTCTAGCCCTACCTACTCCCAAAGAGCTGATGGCACTTGATGTGTTAGTAGAACAGAGCCTCCTTTGTAAACTTTGAAGTCTGAGACTGCTTTTGCCCTTGTACCTAATTCATTGCCTAGTACATACTCAGGCAATATTTCAAAGAATAGGTAAAACTACAGATGCTAAGTATTTATTAAATTTTCAGTTGTTCTTACTGTCCTTTGTTGCCTATTATTATATCTTTCTTCTGAGTTTGATGATTTTTTTTAATGTATCAGTCCCATGGCATAAATCTTCGTTTTGCAGATGAAAGTTGGCAGCATTCCTGGTAAGTGAAAAGAACTGAGAGACAGCCTCCCGTCCCCCTTTAGAACTACCTAAAAGAATTTTCAGGGGTGTGTGTGTGTGTGTGTGTGTGTGTGTGTGTGTGTGTGTGTACACACTCTAAGGAGTGATTTCACTGTTGAATTGATACATTCCTTTTTTAGATGAAAGAAGAGGCATTCATTTGGTGGAGACAGTTTTGTTTTGAAAGCAAATCAAGCAATAGATGGACTGAGTGAGAACAGTTTCCCTCAAGTGTTAGGTTACAGTTTTAAGGGATTCATTTAGGTACAGTAAAACTTCATTCATTTTAACTTTTGCTCCCTTAAAATTCGTTATGATTTAGACGTGGCTTTTTCATTTCTTATTTACCCTTCTATACTGTGCTGCCATTAAGAAAATGTGAAGATCATTAGAAATACATATGATTTGATTCTCTCCCACACCCCAGCAATATTCTAATATGAATCATTGCCTCTGTTATGTCTGCTATTCAGGCTATACATGCTGTGATTTTGTAGAGTAATAGTGTCATAGGGTTCAGGTATCCTAAAATTTAAACTTTTTCTGAAAATCTTTTTGTAGTTAATTTGGGGTTCAGTTGACTGGACAGTAATGGCAAAACTTCCTCTTTTGTAGGACTGTCTACAAAAGAGAGCCTCCTTCTGCCCTGAAAGCTGAAAGGGATAGAAATTTCCTTTACCTACCTCCTTAACATCTACAACATGACCAATCAGATCTTCCTGCCGTGATTTAGACTCTGGTTTGCTTATAGGTTGTACATGAAAACTTAGGCTGTCATTGCCAGCAAAGCAAGGTGGTAGAAGTGACACTGCAGTGCCCAAGCTGACTCTTTGGACAGAATCTTTTCTGACATTGGTTTCTACCCAGCCTAGTTTTCCAATTCTCAACTCTGAATACCACCAAAGCCTAAGAAATTACTTTTCTGCCTAAGTAAAGTCAGTTTTGTTCATTTATAACCAAAAATACAAACTAGGACCCAATACAGGCACACCACAGAGATCCTGCATCTCAGATACAGAGCATCACAATTAAAGTGAATACCGCAGTAAAGTAAGTCACATAAATGTTTTGGTTTTCCAGTGCATATAAGTTACTACTATAGTTTCAGTACACAGTGGCATTAAGTGTAAAAAGCAATGTGCCTACCTTAATTAAATGTGATGCATGCAGTAGTGTGAGCACATGCTGTTGAAAATTGGTGCTAATAGACTTACTAGACAAAGGATTGCTACATTTGTAGCAATTTGTAAAAATATGCAGTTATCTATGAAACACAATAAACCCAGTTACAATAAAATGAGGTTTGTCTATACATTGTTCTGAAATTGAAGCATATTTGGAGGAGTTTTCCTTCAACCTTTCTCTTAATCTACTTTTTCTTCTCTTCTCTTTCAGGGTCCACTTCCTAATACAGGTTGTCATTTCTGGCTTATGGTTTGGCAGCAAAAGACCAAAGCAGTTGTCATGCTAAACCGAGTTGTGGAGAAGGAATCGGTGAGTAATACTTAAAATTTAATGTATTGTCTGTAATCATTAACTTATGAATTAGCTTTGGGGGGATATCCATTCATTAATTTTGCGCTATTACTTCTTTAAAGTAGTGTTCAGGGTATTTCTGACCAGAAGAACTAATTCTGTTCTTAAACATTTAAATAACAATTGCAGACCACTACCCTCTGAGATACAAATATTACATAATAACTACTGACTAGTAGTGACACATAGATATTTGAAATCCCTAATTTTTATTAGAATATTTATAATTCTCAAAATACTGGAAATTTTACAAAAAGTTAAAGTGACAGGATTTTTCATCTTTAAAAAGTATTAACTCTGAAGTCATGAGTAGTAAATATGGGAATGTATAAGTTTATTGAAATTTGAAGATATAGTCTAGCTCAGTGCTATTAAGTAGTGTTACTTTGGTTAAGTGTTTTAACTTTGGTAGCTTTAGACTCTGCCAAAAAAGCAAATTGGAAGATACTGTCGATAAAATTCGTCCTTCAGATCTTGTACTGTTGTGTCTGTTTCTTCAGCTTCCTGATTCTTTTTTTGTAAGTCCTAGTTGCTACTTTTTAATAATGGTGAACATTTTTCTAATCTGAAGTTGCGCTGACATCCCAGCCTAGTCATCATAGTCTTCATGGTTTTGAATATGGTTTTAAAATTAAGTGATGGTCATATTGTCCATTTTAATAGTTTGAGCAGGATTTAAACTGGATCATTTATAAATTTCTTCCATCATTTTGGAGTATAATTGTTGTACTAATAATTTAAGACTGCCACTGGAAATTAGAAATCATTTATGGTGTTTGGATATAGAGCTTATTAAAATTCAGGTTTAATTTTTTGGGGAAAGGTTACTTTCCAGGTGGCATTGTGTTGTTTATCAAGAGACCCATAATGTTTGATTATCTTTCCCTTTATATTAGCAGTCTTTGTGGACTAGTGCTTTATTCCTTAGTTAGGAGTCACGATGGTGATAGTCCAGTTCTATCATTCCATCCTGTGTTTTTGTTAGAATGCTTCTACACCAAGAAACTTCTCATTTTACTTGACCATTTATTTATTACATAGGAAAATAAGTTTTCAAAATAGAGTTGATGCCCCAGTGTCTTTCAACCAATGACTAAATAAGATTTTTTTTATGCATGGGCAGGAGGGGGTTAGTTATTACTGAAAGAAGTTTAAAATGTTTCCCTTGTCTTGTTGTTTTTTTTTAACTGTACTTTACCTAGATTGTCAGAGCATATGGCTCTCTCTCTCTTATCCCTTTTAAAATCAACTTATTACAGTTCTACATGTAAATACATATTTAATGTGCATCACTAATCTTTATTGATGTTTTCCCACTTGTTCTATCGCTCATTCTCTAGAGGCTCCTAAGGAGGGACTCACTAGCTTTATAGTTCCTGATTTCTTATGTTTCAGTGACAGTTACTCTGCTGTCATTAGACTTATATGTCTGTTGGGCAGGATATAAGATAATTTGTTCATTTTTGCTTTTCTTTGAGCAATTTAAATATATTACTCCAGTTCCTCCTTGTGTTACAGATCACTATCAAAATCAAGTGGGCATCTTATTTTATATTCTTTTTAAATTTAATTTTTATTCACTGCATTTTTTTCCACAACTTTTTTTATCAAATCCCATTAATTTTACCAAAAGAGGTTTTAGTGTTGATCATTCAGGGTCAGTTTTTCCAGGTACATGGTATGTTCTTTCAATATGTAGTTTCAAATATATTTTTGTTTTTTAAAGAAAAATTGAGCTACACTTGTTAGTATTTATTCTGTTCCTCTGCTTGCTTTGGGTCCTCCTAATATGTGTAAATTGGATTTTCTTTGCCTTTGTCAAACTTCCTCTAATCCTATTTGTGTCTCCTCTTCTCTTCCTCTTCCCCCTCCTCCTCCTCCTCCTCCTCCTCTCTCTCTCTCTCTCCTTTTTCTTCTTTCTTTTCTTTCTTGTTCATTTTTGTGCCAGTTTGATTTCTCCTCTCAGGTATGATCTCCATAAAATTACCATCACCAAGACACCTATGAACCACCACCATAGTCTCTTGTGCTCTTCCTTCCTGTTTTAATCCCTCTCCTTCTCCCTCCTGCTGAATGTCTCCAGTTTATAGTTTGCCTGCCAGTTTTGTCTTTTTTTTTTATGTCCCTAATCTTTTGTTTGGTTCATTTTTATATATATATATATATATATATATATATACACACACACACACACACACAGTATATATATATTTACTGTGCTGCCATTAAGAAAATGTGAAGATCATTAGAAATACATATATATATATGAAGCGATCCAATATTTTTCTATTTCCTTCTGTTTCGCTGAGCATAATCCCTTCTAGTTCCACCCATGTTGCTGTGAATGGCATGAGTTTATCTTTTTGATTGCTGAATAGTATTCCATTGTGTATATATACCACGTCTTCTTCATCCACTCATCTCTTTATATGCATTTCTTTTTTATTTAAAGAATGTCCTCCTTTTCCTCCTTCTCTTCACTTTAAGGCAATTTTTATTCATGCTTCTGTTTCCTTCTGTTTATCTTCATTTCTGAAGTGATATGTTCTAATACTTACAATTCTGTTCTTTTATCACGTCAGTTCTAATTCTCATTTATGTTCTTTCACTTCTTATATCACTTTCAAGTGTGTTTTAGCACCTTTAAAAGAATTAACTCATGGTATTAAATTGTTTTGGAGATTTTTTTTGTTTGTGATTGGTACCTATTTATGATCTGGAAAGGAGAATTGGCCATGTTTTACAGGGGTATTTTATGTTGTTCCCTCCCCCCTCCCTTATTTTACCTCGCCTTATTATGCTGAGTTCATAATTTGCCTGTTGAGAAAATACTTGTTGTCACAATTTTTAATTCCATCTCTGTCATGCAAAAATGTAACAACTCTAGCTAAAGGGGCCTTATCTTTGATTCTCTCCCTTGATTTAATCTAATCAAATAAATATGCAATATTTTTCTAGATATATTGTATCAGTAGCAGATCCATAGGTGCTTGTGGAAAAATACTTGTAAAATGAAACCTTTTCATTGTTTTTTGAGATAAGATTCTTGAAAAAGTTTTGATTCTTTCAGAAACAAAGTGATACCAGCAAGGTGTTAAAATGTAGGGTATAAAATGTAAAATGCTTCAGAAATGATAGACTCATTGTCATTCTATGACCATAATCTGTTTATGGCCTTTTTAGCGTGTAAGTTTTAGGAACTTTTTTTTTTTAATTTATTTATTTATGCATACAATGCCGGGGTACAGGCCAGAGGCATGGGGTGGCACGAAGTTGACCAGAGACAGAGTGGGGGAGCAGAACAGGCAGACCGATGGAAACACACTGCTGAGGGGAGTAGCAGGCGATGCAAGAGAGGTCTACTGCACCATGTGGGAATCTCCCCAACCGGGTGTCAATCTCGCTTCGCCACTGCCAACAGCTCCACAGCGCAGCGCCTAACCGCCATGCCACCGGGGAGGCCCTCAGGAACATTTTATAAACCTTTCATAAAATGTGGATCTTATTAAAATACATCAAACATCGAGTATAATAAGTATTCTTAGGTTTGAGTGCTTGGGAAAAATATTATGTTTGTGTATGGTTTGTTTTCCTTTTTCAGCTTTTTATGGTTTCATAATGTCTGTCAACTGAAAGAAACCATGTACATATTCTTACATTTAGGTTAAATGTGCACAGTACTGGCCAACGAAAGACGACCAAGAGATGCAGTTTAAAGAAACAGGATTCATTGTGAAGTTCTTGTCAGAAGATGTGAAGTCATATTATACAGTACATCTACTGCAATTAGAAAATATCATTGTAAGACTTTTCAAATTAAACTTTATATAATGATTTTAAGGATTACTCTTACTAGATTTGAAGTTTGGTGCAGCACATAATGTTTGGATATTATCTATAATAGTATATAATCATGATAATTTGTATTTAGATTGTTCCTATATGTGGTGGCTCTCTGAGGACTCTATCAAGAAGATCTAGAAACTTAGAATGTTAAAGTTCAGGTTATATATTTGAATATTAAAATGATTTATTAAAATTATTTGGAAATTAAGAAAGAGGATATAAGAGTGAAATCAACTTGGATTCAAGTCCCAGCTTTGCTCTTAGTAGAGTGTTTTTTGGACCTGTTTCTCCACCTCCTTTAGCTTTTTCTTATCTGTAAAATGGATATCTTAACACCTCCCTTTCAGGGCTGCTGTGAAGATCAAATGAAAATGTAGATCCACAGCCCTCCAGTGCAGTACATGATAATCCTGGTACTTACGGCTGTGGAGAGTAGCAAGCTATTCTGGAAATAACTTGTTGGAACATTGCTAACCCAAGTGACTCACCGCACAGAAATTTGTCCTTATTGAATTTGGGGAAATGGTGAAATAAATTTAGCATATGGTCTCAAAAACATACTTGAATATTTTTCCAGAAATACGAATTATTCCTTGGTACTTGGTTGAGGTACATGTACATGGTGGGTTGTTGGACCTGCCGTTATCATGCTGGGGATCTAGGCATATCTCTTCTCCTTTTCCTTTTACCTCTTTTGCCTTCTTTGTATTGTAATTAGAATAGGTGGAAAATATAAAAGGAGGGTATCTGAGATGCTCTTAGAAACTAGGAAAACTAGAAAATAGGAAAATGTTTGCCAAAAAATGATTTCAGGGGTGTAGGTAGTCTATTTGGTGAAATACAATATTAATTAACCATTAAGTAAATGAAGTGATTAACATGTGATCACTAAAATAAAAGCTTTATAGAAAAAAGAATGGATAGATGTATGGATGGACGTTCTCTTTAGGCATGTAGAAATAAAATTTTTACTCTTTGGGGAATAGCTCTCTGGTTTTTATTGCATCATAAAAACATGGGTATATGCTTAGGGCCCAGGTCCAGCTTCCCATAAAATCCATAGCTAAGCTTATATGATCTCAGAAGATCTTACAAGGCCCAAAGTTGAGAACAGTAAGGCTTAGACTTATTTACACATTCTCCTTATTGTATTTATTGTGAGCCAACTATTCCATATAATATGTCTTAAATGGCATTGAGATATATCAATAACTCTTTGATACTTAATTGTACATTGCCCATTCCCAGAAACAGAACTGCATTTCCACAGCTTCTTAAGGTTCTCTGAGTCATCTTCTCGGTACTTATTCCAGGCATTGCATCTGTTTATGACATTAAAACTGACTTAGATGGAGAAGAGCATAAATGTTTTTCCTTGTTTAAGAAATCTGTCCTAATACAGAATTGATTATATCCCAAATAATAACAAAATAGAATGAGTTTTGTATTTTATCATTTTGCAAAGTACTTTCCATGTCATTTGACCAGTCTTCCTATATGTAGCATATTCTTGATATTCCAGAGTTTATATTTTAAAATAATAATAATCCCACATTCATTACATTGTAGGATTTTTTTCCCCCCGTAAGTAGATTAGTAGCTAATGAGTGACAGAGCAGAACTCAAATTCAGATTTTCTAGCCTCTAGTGGCATGGGGGTAATAAGTCTTTTGAAAAAGATGCCAATTGTTATAAAAAAAAGACTCGATTCTGAAAGGATCTTTCTGAAGTTGAGACCAAGGCCGGCCATCTACTGTGTTTTAGCTGCTAACAACTTTGTAATTTTTTTAACTGGCCTGGGTTCAGAATTTACCATAGTTAAATAGCAAAAATATTTTTATGTTCTGTTTTACAGTCTGTATAAAGAACTAGGAATTTTGAAGAATAAAGTAGCTTTTATAACTAATACTTCTTAAAGTAGCAATAGAAGCAGAATTCCTTTTTAAGAATTTAAAGTCTGAGGCCAGTTGAGTTTAAATCTGACTCTGCCACTCCTGACCATGTCAGTGATCCATGCACTCAACCCCTGTCCCTCAGTTTTCTCGTCTATAAAATGAGTAAAATGAAGTCAGCTACACAGAAGGTTGTTGTAAGTATCAAGAAAATACTGTAACAGTGTAGGAGGCACAGTTGTTAGCTTTTGTTGTTACCAGTAACAAGTTGAGAGAGAAAGAAATAAAGTAGCAAGAGAAGGTGATAATGAAGTAGGGGAGTGATAGCCAACCTCCTGTGTAGACCTTTAAGATTCTTGAGCTGAACTAATTTGTTTCTACAGGAGTCTGGCTTGTCATCTATTAACAGGTCTACAGCATTGCAGTGGTTGCTGTTTCAGAGACCTCTGAGTCTATGGAGTGGTTAAGCCCTACATATCAGCAATCCTTTCCATTGTTTTTGCTTAGAGACAAGAGTTTGAGCTCTTGCCCCATCTTTACTTTCAAAGTTGCCTTGTGGCTTAGGCTATGGAGATAGCTTGAGGAGAGTTTTTTAATATAAGTACTTACTGTATTTCTGTTGTCTTTCAGTTTGTTGGATTTCTTTCTTTTCTTTTTTTTTTTTTTTTTTTTTTGAGCTGTCCTTGATTATTTTCTATAATATTGTTGGCGAGCTTTCTGTTCATCAAGTTCCAGGAATACTGTTGTAATGCTGACTGCCTTCTATTTCGCTGTCCCTGTAGATTTGCCAAAAACAATTTGAGTGCCTAATTATTGTGCTGGTCAACTGGGATTTGATTCAGAATAGTTTAAACAGTTTATCTAGAGTGTCCTCCCTGTTCTTTACCCAGTTATATTTTACACATCCTTCAGTACCACTGAGTGGCCCATTTTTTACTTAGGTATTTCTTAATATAGCCATGATACATTTATCCGTAACAGTTCTGATTTTCATACTCTCAAGTTCCGTATGTGTGTATGTATATTTTTTGGCTTTGTAACAAGGTTTTCGACTCAACTTTGAGCATAAAGTCCTTGCCTGTTACTTTGTGCTCCCCTCTGCCACTGCACCAAGTACTTCCTTAAGCACACTACACTTGGGTGATGGTTAGAAGCCCCTCACCCAGACCAGCCTGGGCCTTGCCTTCTGTGCCCCTTCATCTCCTCAGATACTCAGGATTTATACTTGACTGAAAGACACTTCTCAGGTAGATTGTTTCTTGAGAGCCCATGCCTCTGCATATTGCTTCTCTCTCTGCTTAGAACATAAGCTCTGTGCCTGGCTATTCTTATCACTTTCTCCTCCTCGTTATGTGGGGAGTCCATCTTTCAAAATGAATCGTAGTAACTAAATATTTAACACGGACAATATAGTGATCTTGACAAAAGTTGATGAGGGACTGAACTGAGGCAGTAATAGTGAAGGTACAGATTTGATTTATTGAGTCAAATATATTTAGGAGAGAGGGTTGACAAGCCTTGTCATTCTAGCTATAGAGAAAATAGTAAGTGAAAAGATTGAAAACTTGGAGAAGTTAAAATTGATTAGAACTTGTTAGGGATTACAGCAAAGCCAGTTAGTGAGTGTAATTGTTTTAGAAAATTGCCATATAAAGTACTTATCATGTGCAGGCATATATTCATTCATCCCACTAATAGCATTATAAAGTAAGTACCCCCACTAAAAGAAGATGAGATTGGGGCTTAGGAAGTCTTCTAGAGACATAATCTAGGTAACTTATGCATATGCCTAAAGTAGGAAAATAATTGGGCCTAAAGCTAAAGCTGTATCTATTTTTTAATAATTAGAAAATTTACTATCTTTTTAGGTGTTTATAATAGTGGTTAATTTGACAGTACCCTTATATTGCCATAGGCCTACCAGCTCTTCATTGTCTTACACCTACTCAGACTTCTAAGTTTAGAATTCTTCAAAAAATGTAAATAGATTCTGCCTTAAAAAGAATAACTACTGACATTTTTGTGTAATGTGCTGTATGTTCTGCAACATTTTACAAAAAACCTGGCAGGCACGTGCAGAACAGCAGGGTGGCGCCGCCGAGTAATTGGAGTGATGCAGCCTGCTCGTGCACGGGCTGTGAGGGGCACCGTGACAGAGGGATGGAGGGGCCTACTGGGCGTCATGGAAGGGCCTGACAGGACTTGGTGACCCAGGGGCAGGGAAGAGTACTTCATTGTTTTGAAAGGAGATTGTCTAAAATCCATAAGGTCTAAATGCATAACTTTTTTTGAATGAAGATTCTACCCTTTGGCAATACTTTTCTCCCTCCCTCCCTCCCTCCCTCTCCCCCAGAATGAAAGGGAGGGAAAAGAGGACCAGTCATGCATATCAGCATTTTTATACCAGAGCAGTAAACATAGGGATCTTATTACTTCATGTGGTCCTTTGGGAATTATAGACTTCGTGATCTATGTTTTTTGAATCTTGTTTCAGTAGGCGTAAACAATAAGAATTAGCTTCTCAAAAAGTCTTTCAGTATGGGAACTAAAGAGGAAGAAAAAAGACTGATTTTCAAAAATCTGTTAGTAGGGAAGATTATTATACACAGAGTCATGGCCATTTCTGGGATCTGGCTTTGAATATCCTGGCCCGTGTGACCCGAATTTGGAAAAAATAGAGACCACTAAACTTGAGCCAGAATTATACAAAGAAGAGCAAGCAGTGCCTCAAGACTGTAGGATAACCATAGTTTTGCGGTAGGAGGCGATGCAGTGATGTGGCATAGAACCGTGTGGGAAGTGCGGGCCACACCCTGGAAAGCACAGCTTGCACCCTCCCTGCCTCAGGCCTCCCAGATCTGGGAGCTGACACCAGTCCACAGGAGCCTCTAGTCCAGGCCGACATGAACCTATTCTGACCCTGCCATGTGTGGTCAGCACTGCGAGGTGACTGATGACCACAGCTGGCAGTTATCAGGGGGACAGTTAAAAAATGCATACTGGAATCTTAGCCTGTTATTAAAGGAAAATACAACTTTGAATTAGCCATACCAAAGGGCCAGCCTATTTAGCTTATTCACTATGTGGGGATTGTGTTATTACCTGTTCTTGACTTTTTAAAAGTAAACTACAGTTTAATTTTCTTAATTTGGAGTGTTTTAAATTTATTTTTAAAAAGTAAATTTAGTTACTATTTTTTTTAACCTGTAGCAAGATAGATTCTTTTTGGTGCAGCTTTGAGTTTTGACAGTACATTCAGTTGTGTAAACCATGGTACAGAACAATTCTATTCCCACTTCTCCCCCTCCCCATTTTTTCCACTCTGCTTGTGTGTACACTCAGACACCACCCTAGCCTCAGCTGCTGGCAACCACATATAGGGTTTCTAGTCTTACAGTTTTGCCTTTTCCAGAAAGTCTCACAAATAGTCAGATGGTATGTAGTCATTAGAGCCTGCCTTATTTCGCTTAGCATGTTTAATTTGGAATTTAAAAGGAAATGTCATGAAATCTAATGATCATTTTAATTAGTAATTGGAAAATCTTTTGCTGCCTTCAGATATTGAGTACCTAGCTATTACAGTGTTTGGGGTTATGAAAACTGCATGCTAAAAACTAATCACTAAAAGTATATAATTTAAATATATAATTTAAATTTTTTTTAAATTTCTACATTGTATTTTTTCACTGTCATACCCATATAACGGAGTCTGTGACTCTGGAATCTTAACTTCTACAAAAAAAGGAAAATCTTTTTTAGCAAGCTAGCTTTAATTTTGTAAATTTGTATTGAAAATAGGATGCTAATAATAATCACCTGTAGATATTAACCATTAAAAATAATCAGGATTTTTAAGATTGTGCTTCTATCACTCCCTATCAGTCCTGCCTTCAAAAAGTCTAATAAAAGTGAAAAGGTGTACATATTAGAGATATACTGTTTCATTTACAGAAATGAGGAGTAAGACAGAAGGTACTCTTAGGGGCAAAAGATAGCTGTCAAGAGCTAAGGAGTGAGTTACTTGTTCAGAAGTAAAGATCATCAGGAATATTCAGGAGGTGATAGAGTGAGTGCCAGGAAGGCTTTAAGAGACGGAACATTCTGTATGTTGGTGAACCATTTCAGCATATCAGCAAATTGGAAATTTGGAATTTCCAAATTCCCCATTGGAAATTATTGCCATGAGGAAAAGCAGCAATTAGAACAGCAGTTTCAGTCTAAAATGTAAAGATTGGTTCTTTAAATTAGAGCTCTGTCTTTGTAGCAGAATCCGAAAGAAAACTTATGCGGAAGATTTTGGGTTTTTTATATATATATAAGATTTTATTATGTATGTATGTATGTATAATTAAAAAGTTGGGAATTCTTAAAAAGGAACTCATTAAAGGCTATAAGTATACTGGAACAGATTTTTCAAAATAGAAAAAGAATCTGTTCATCATGATGTATCATGATGTATGCATTAGAGAAAATGGATCATGTCTGGTACAAGTTAGTGGCTTAGGACCTAAATGCTGCACCAAACTGCTTCAAATCTTGGATTTTCCATTTTCTAGATGTGTGACCTTGAATAAATTATTCCTCTTCTGCCTCAATAAATTATTCATCTTGTGCCTCAATTTTCTCATCTGGAAAAATGAGTTTTAATAGTATTGTTATATGGATTGATTTAATACATAAAAAGCTCAGAACATGCCAACCACAGGATTGTTAGCTGTTATTAATATATCACAAATTCCCCTAAAGAAAAGTCTCCCAAAATTTATATAGATTATCAAAACCAAATGAAAATTCATGATATAAAAAGTCCATAAGAATTAAAAGCATTACACAAAAGACATCTTTATGCAGTGGGGTTTTTTTAAAAAAAAAAAAAAATTAGAACTAACTTTCCCCTTTGATTTTTCACTTTTTAGAGTGGTGAAACCAGAACAATATCTCACTTTCATTACACTACCTGGCCAGATTTTGGAGTCCCGGAATCACCAGCTTCATTTCTCAATTTCCTATTTAAAGTGAGAGAATCTGGTTCCCTGAATCCTGAGCACGGGCCTGCAGTGGTTCACTGTAGCGCAGGCATTGGGCGGTCAGGCACCTTTTCCCTGGTAGATACCTGTCTGGTTCTGGTAAGTGCTGCTTATGTTCTCACTTTAGTTCTGTTGACTTTTTATATTGTTTCCACTGGCAGAAGTAAGCTCTAATGTCAGTATCCCAGAACTGATTTTGTGGTTTTGGTTTTTTTTCCCCAAAACTTTAACTGTTGTCTTTTGGAACCTAAAAATCTCATTTATGACTTTCACATGCCTCTCATTTGTGACTTGGGGGATGCATCCAAGATAATCCTAGAGATCTTCAAGAGAACTGATTTTTTTTTTTCTGGTACCTTTTTCTTACAAAAATAGTAGATTTTCCATTCCTGCTTCCTTATTTGTCAAATAAAAATTGATACGTAATATGCACTTCATACCTTAGTTTCCTTATTTACAAACTAGAAGTAACAATGATAGTTTCTTCACATAGTTGGGAGAATTGAATGTGTGAGTACATTTATACTGCTTAGAAGAGTCCCTGGTATTCAGTAAATGTAAGGATTATTACCCTTCCTTTGGGATTCCTATCTGTAGCTCTAACAACTGCATCCCTTCTCCACCAGCCTGTTCCCAGCCCCAGGCTCCATATAGGAATTTTCCCTCTTTAGGACAGCCATCTTTCCTCACAAGATTTAGGAAACATGTCTAGGGCATAAGACATGGTGTTTTAAAATATCTACTGTATTACTTTGGCACTCTGGCTATATCCATAGTGTACTTCAGTCAGAAATTGAAGTTTACATTAAAGTGAACTCTGACATGTTCAAAATTCTAGGCTCTGTTTTATTGATGGTGAATATTAAAACTCGATTGTGTGTTTGTACCTATTCCTTGCCAAACATAGCTTCAACAACAGTTTTCTTTTTCACTTGGAGTGGGAGAGTATGATGGATGTGATAGCACATCTGTGTTTCAGGACTGGTGCAGTAAGTCAACAGGGTTATCATGAATCTAGGCTCTCCTTTCCTCCCTCCCTTTTGCCCATCTCCCCTCCTCCCCTCCCCTCTTCTCTCATTCTTTTCTCCACCATCTTGAGATAACTGCTAACATGGACATAAGGCAAAAGGGCATCAGGTGGAAATATTTACTCCTATCAACACTTTATTAAAAATGAAAAAGAAAATACTAATCCCAGTGGATTTATCCTTATAGTAAGCCAAAACTGGTCATAAATCCAGGATTTTGACCAAATAGCAATGCTATAATAAATCAGTTGTGTTTGAAATCAGTTGTGGATCAACTGAAGGACCAGATGTCCTCCATCTACTACCTGAACAGTTGAGATGTGGGAAGGATGGTTAGCTTGGGATGGCTGTTTGGTTTACAACTGCAGCGATAATACATCCTTTTTCTTGAGGATGAACACAGCAGATTGCAAAAGGCTTAGCAGTTTTCCTGATTTGCTTCTCTTTCCTGGATTCTAACAACAAAAGACTTGAATAATTTTTATCTTTCTTGCAGATGGAAAAAGGAGATGATATTAATATTAAACAGCTGTTACTGAATATGAGAAAATATCGAATGGGGCTTATTCAGACACCAGATCAACTCAGATTTTCTTATATGACTATAATAGAAGGAGCAAAATTTATAAAGGGAGATTCAAACATACAGGTAAACTTTTGTAGGGAAAAAATAATACCTATGTTTTAAATACAATAAACATCAAATAACTGCATTCCATATAAGCACTTGTTTTCTCCCCCCCCTCCCCTTTTATATTAATGTTGTATTTCCAGCTGGTCATCATAAAATTATAAAATTAAAGCTCAGTTCCTCTTATATACATCAGCCTCATGTTAAATCCTACCTGTTACTTAAAAGCTTTGCTGGGAATAAGATTTCATGAAAGAAAGTAGAATTTTTATGGAAGAAGGGTTTAATTTTTTAATCATTAAAATAACCAGAACATTTAGGCACTTTTCTCCCATTAAAAACATGACCTGGAATTATAAAATATTTCATTTAGATAATAGATATTTTATAACAATGAGCAACTTCAGTGCTTATGCCAGACATAGTGAAATTCTAGTATTGGATTGTCGTAAAAGTTGTGACACAGAAAAAATATGTTAGGACTTTTCTGACAACCCAATCGAATGTTATACTTCCTCTGGTTGATAACTTTATTCACATTAAGATTTTTTTGGTTGTTATTTTAGTTGTTTTTAATACTGGTTTGAAAACTTGACCTGCATGCACACAAATACAAAATTGTAAGGAAAGGCGGGATTTTTTTTTCCCTCATTACCATCCCTGTATCTCCAGTAGCCCTGTCTCTCTCCCTCTTAAACTCAGAGACTGCAAGACCTTTATTAAGACCTTTATGTATGTATTTTGTTTTTCCTAGTGGTCCATTATGTAAAAGTCCAGTGGTGGTTTTGAGGGGTTTTTTTTGTCATCTTACTTGCTTTACCATAATTACTTCAAATTCCCTCCATTTTGCTGTAAATGGCCAAATTCCATCTGTGTTTGTTGCTGAACAGTATTCCATAGTGTCAGAATACTACATTTTCTTGATCCATTTGTCTATTGATAGACATCTAAGTTGTTTTTATATCCTGGTATTGTAAATAGTGCTCAGTAAACACTGTGGAACATGTAATTTTTTGCGTTCATAGTTTCATGTTCTTTTGATGGATGCCCAAGAGTGGGATTGCTGGATCGTTTCTGTTTGTAGTTTTCTAAGATGATGGCAAATCTCTTTCATAATGGCTGAACCGTTTTACATTTCCAGCAATAGTGTAATAAGGTTCCTCTTTGTCTATGTCCTGTGCAGCACTTGTTATTGGAGGTCTTTTTAATGTTTGCTATTCTCACATGTGTGAGATGGCGTCTCATTGAGATTTTACCCTGCATCTCTTATTGGAAGTGAGTATGAACATTTTTTCATGTCTCTTGGTCTTCATGTCTCTTGGATACTTTCTTCAGTGAATTATCTGTTCATATCTGCTGCTCACTTATTAATTGGGTGATTTGTTTTCCTGTTGTTGAGTTGTCCTTTTATATATCTCTTGGATATTAACCTCTTGTCAGTTATAATATTGTGTGAATATTTTTTCTCATTCAGTAGGATATCGTTTTAATCATCTTACTTGCCCCCCCTTTATGTAAAATCTTTTTAATTTGAGCTAATCCCAATTGTTTGTTTTTGCTTTTATTTCCTTTGCCATTAGGGGTCAAGTCTCCCAAAAATATCTTTGCTTTTGTGAGCTCCCGTCAAAAGTTAAATTGTCAAATCAAACTTCTTACACACAATTTTGTAGCTTCTGTTGTTGCCTTCACCACTAACTTCCTGCTTGTTAGGGAAAGCATGCTGTCCTTCAGATGGTATCACTCCTTCCATTTTAATTTTTTTTTCAAGTTTTGATTCTTTAGTTTTAGAGTACGTATATATACTCTGGGGATTTTTTCACAACAGAGATGAATTTTATGGATACTTTTTTATGATCTTCATTATTACTATAACTGCACTTTGTGGCTTGGAATAATTCTTTCTATCCCAATTTATCTGGCATGGGGTAGCCATTATACTTCTAACTTAGCATCATTACTACCCCATTCAGACCTAAGACATTTTCTGCTCTTGTTCCAGGGGATAGGTTGGAAAGGTAGCTGTATTTTTGAAACAGTGCTTAGGACAAAAAAAGTTGTCATTTGGAGGGGTCAGTTTCCAAAGAAATAATCTTGGCAAGACTGATATTTTATGTGGAGATATGAATTTTTTTATTGTAAAAATAATGAGAACATGTTGGGTAGAAGGGAATTCAAAGAAATTTTAAACATAGCATCTACAAAAATGGAAGTCCTCATTAACTCATCCACCCCAAATTTGTGACCATTTTGATATGTATGTATTCCTCTAGGGTTGTGTATTTACATATATGAATTTGTTTATTTTACATAGATATTTTTTCTGCTCCTATAACTCCTATCTAATACTGTAATGTGTACTGACTCCAGATCTATTTAAAGTGTGAAATGCACACCAGATTTTGAAGATTGTAAAATAACTCAGTAATTTCAAAATACTAATTGTATTTTCAAATGACAATGTTTTTTAAAAAGCTGAAATTTGTTGTTTTTAGCCTGGCTCCTAGACATTTTAAAATCATAGCTGTGGCTCACATATTTCACTGGATATTGCTATATTAGAATCTTAGCTTAGAACAGAAAACGAAAACAACGAAGTTCCCTGAAATCTGTCTTTAAATTTTTTAGAGAACTCCCCCCTCACCTCCCCAGCACACACCATTCATTACATTCCTTCTACCTTTGTTGCTACTCCTCCCTCTGGTAAACCTCATTTCTGTTGTCAGTGTCTATTAGTTTATTTTTATTTTGTTTTGTCTGTTTATCTGCTTAGTTTCCTTGTATCGAACGTCGGTGAAATCATCTAATATTTGGCTTTATCTTTCTAATTCACTTCACATAATCCCCCCAAGTTTCTTCCATTTTGCAGCAAATGGCAAAATTTCCTCTTTCCTTATAGTTGAATAGTATCCGTGTGTGTGTGTGTTTGTGTGTTTGTACACATGTACTCCACATCTTTTTTATCCAGTTATCTATCACTAGGCGCTTAAGTTGCTTCCATTTATTAACATATGTAAATAATGTTTCAGTAAACATTGTGGTGCTTATAACTTCAAGTTGATTTCATGTTCTCTTTATATATATATAAATGTGTGTGTGTGTGTATACACCCCCACATACACACACACCTAGAAATGGGATAGCTGGATCATATGGTAGTTCTATTTTTAGTTTTTTGAAGAAGTTCCATACTGCAATCCAAAATGGCTGCACCAATTTGCATTCCCAACATTGTGTAAAGGGATCCTTTTTCTCCACATTCTTACCAACCTTTTTGATGTAAGCCATTCTCACAGGTGTGAGATATATTATTGTGCTTTTGATTTGCATTTCCCTAATACAATGTTACGATGAACGTATTTTCATGTCTGTTGGCCATCTGTAGCTCTTCTTTAGAAAGTGTCTATTCAGATCTGCCCGGTTTTTCTTTGGGTTATTTGGGTTTTGGGGTTTTTTGCTTTTGTTCAATTAGATTAATTCTTTTTATATCTCAAGTATTAACCCCTTATCAGATGTGTGATGTGCAGATATCTTCTCCTATTCAGTAGGCTGTCATTTTAGTTCAGTGATACTTACTTTTGCTATGCAAACGCTCTTTAAGTTGATGTAGTCCCAATTTTCAATATTTGTTTTCATTTCCTTCATTGTTGGGGTTGATTCCCCAAAGTCATCTCTGTCATTAAGGTCATGGAATGTTTTCACCTAAGGTTTTTTCTGGTATTTTAAGGTTTCAGGTCTTGTGTCCAAGTCATAATCCATTTTGAATATAATTTTGCATACAGAGTTAGAGAGTGATCTGGTTTCATTCTTTTACATGTGACTGCCAGTTTTCCCAGCACCATTTTTTAAGAGATTTTCCTTTATTGTATGATTCCTTTGTCATAAATTAGGTGTTGATACATGTGTGAATTTACTTCTAGGCTCTTGATTTTGATCCATTGATGGGTGTGTCTATTTTTAGTCCAGTACCATACAGTTTTAATTACTATTGTTTTATAAATAGTTTTAAGTTGGGTAACATGATGCTTCCATTTTTTTTCCCCTCAAAATTGCTTTAGCTTATTGAGGGTCTTTTGTGGTTTCATGTAAATTTTAGTATTTTTGTTCTGTTTTCTTGGAAAATATAATTAGAAATTTTATAGGCATTGCATCAAATAATGTATATTGCTTTTAATAATAATAATTGCATTTTGACTATATTAATTCTCCCTGTGCATGAACATTGGATTACCTTCTACCTCTCTGTGTTTTGTTCTGTATCTTTTTAATAGTGTCTTACCGTTTTTATTATATAGTTTTACCTCCGTTGTCTAATTTATTCCTAGGTCGTTCATTCATTTTGATGCAGTTGTTAATATGATTTTCTTAATTTCTTTTCCCCTTCACTCTTTATTTGTAATGAGAATACGTATGTAAATTTTTGTGTATTTTATAGCCTGCCTTTTTCCTCATTCGTGGTTTCTGATAGTTTTTTAGTGACATCCTTAGGGGTTTTTTTTATATATTATATTATATGCTAATAATGATCAGTTTCACATCTTGTTTTCCAGTATGGATTCTGTTAATTTCTTTTGGTCTAGTGGCTCTGGCAAAAACCTCTAATACTAAATTAAAGTGGTGAAAGTGGATATCCTTTCCTTGTTCCTAATCTTAAAGGAAAAGAGGAAAAGCTTTCGGGCTTTCCCCATTGAGTACGATATTGACTGTGGGTTAACACTGAAATCAATTTTAGAGAGGAACCTCTGTGTACAGGACCATAGAGGACCTCTTCTTACTCACAAGTTCCTCTAATCAAACCAAAGAATCTGTGGAAATTTTACTCAGACTTTTTCAGAAAGAAAGTATTCAGAAAGAAGGGAATACTTCCTAACACCCTCTGGCCATGATTCTTTGGTTAATTTCTGGAAATCTGGTGTCTGCCCTTGCCAGTCTCTGTCTTCTCCCCATGTTCAGCTGCTGTTTTTACTCCCCTCAACCCTATCATTTTCCAGAGGTAGGCTCCCTCCTTTTTTCACACCTGGTTTTGTGTGCCAACCTCTCCAATGCAGTCCCCAGGTTCTAGTCTTCGACATATTTGTAAACCCTCAGTCACCACCAAGAAAAGTCTCAGTATCATAGCTACCTCTCCCTCTCTTGGGTTTAGTTGCCCCTGTAGCATTTCAAGCAAAATATATTTAATAAATTGAATTTTTCCTGCCCTCTCTGCTGTGTCACTTTACCTCGTCAAATTAATGGTCTTCCACTTGTCCTTCAGTGACTTGTTTTTCGCTGTATGTTTTGTTGCATATGCAGGCAGGAGGTGTCTTCACTCTTCAACCATCTTGTCGGAACTCCTCTTATCTTAAATCATGAAGCTTTACTGTTACAAAGAACTAAAGTTACCTTGTTAATGTAGAAACCCCAAGTTGAATGAATACAACCTTAGCCCACTTAAGTATCTTTTTTGACATCAAATGAAGGCTGTTATAGCCAATTTATGAAAGACACTCTTTTTCTCTTACATTTACCTCCTCCTTTTAAAGTGCCTCTGATTTGAGGGGAAAGTATTTGTAAGAAGAAAAAAAGGCCATTCTCTCTAGTGAGCGTGATGATACCTTTTTGTCTCTGAGAATTTTCTGTTCCAAAACACCCAGCCCATGTAACTCTTTTTCTCTGGTACTTTTTCTAAAAGGAATTTCCACCTTCAGTCTTAATTTAGATTTATATGGTGCAAGTAGTATCTTCGGTATCGGACACAGTTTTATGTTAGGTTTTCTATGAAAATTCTGGCTTATGTGATATAAAGTTGTTTAGAGCCTGTCAGGGCGAAGGAGAAAAACATGGAATTAATATTCACATCTGAAGTGAGTGTAACTAAATTAGTAAATATATGTATGTAATTATAATCATATTGCATGTGTTCATTCATAGAACTTTTCAATGACCTTGTCCTACCTAGATTAATACAGATAATTTCTAGTTGTCTCTAACAGTGATGTCATCTACCTAACATCTTTCTGGGCACAAGGTCAGACATAAATACTCAACATAGTTGCAGTGTTTGTTAGCACCTTCCCAATATCAATGACAGAAGCAGTCCTCCCAGAGTAAATAATCCCGTTTGCCAATTCAGAATTGATGTTGTAAGGTCTCTAACTGGTAATCTGACACCAATAAAAAAGTATTAGGTAAATGATATATTTTAACAAATTACAGTAAGCTTCAAGTTTAATGACATCAATTTACCAAGGCACTTCCGTGACTAATGGTGGGGTGCACTGCAGGCAGCATGTGGGGCCTTGCTCATGGCAGCACGTGATGCTCAGAAGTGTGGTTCAGCATGAGCGTAGGTGAGAGAGAAGGTTGAAAATGGCGTAGTCTGGATAGCTGTACCATAACCTCAGAACAGGAGCTTGAGTGGGGTTGGAGCTGTGTGTGGTGTTGATCCTTGGCTTCTCCAGTCAGCAGTGAACAGCCTGGGCAGGTGATATGGGAATACCTGCCTGCTTGTGTGTCACAGGAAGGCCAAGTTGATTGAGTTTGCTGCCCAGAGACGTAACATTGGCTTCCCCCCACCCCCCGCCTTGACTAGCATTAATTATCTCCACCCAACTAGTGGTTTTCTTGTTGACAGATTCTGAATCGATGCATGTTCTGGGAAATAGTCCTCTGAGACTTGACTGTTGAGTTTTACCCAAGTATAAAGCGAAGTTGTTGTGATTAGGTCTCAGCGAAGAACAGGAACTAAAAATTGACCAGCATAAATTCTGAAGACAGTGTAACATTGGTACATAAACTATTCAGCATCTGAAATGAATGCGTTTTTCAGAGGTACAGATAACCCTGAGAGATAAGAGTTTAGTTAGTTCAGAAGATTCTGAGCTTACTTTCTCTCCATTCTTTAACTTAGACAAGTTATTTAAGCTCTTTCAACCCATTTCATCTCTAAAGGGGATGTGAAAAGTAATACCTGCTTGCTATGGTTCTTATGTTCCTTTGAAGTTATTGTAACGGTGTGTGGTATAGTGAGTGCTTAGTGTCTTGTTTCCTTCAGGCCCCACTGCATTTTCCTCACTATATAAAATGCTGTTTGAATTCAGTAACAAAAAAGTAAAACAAGGGAGAGAAAGAAAATTGACGCAGTCATCTAATGTGAAAACATCTTATTCTTAGATTCCGTTCTAGTAGTTTCATGACTATTGGCAAAATAGTCTTAATGGGTATGGTTTAAGTTCTATTAGGTCCTTATTCAGGAGATTCAATTCCACCCCATTTTTTTCCAACTAAATTCAGAGACTTCTTTCCCTGAGGTCTGCTTCCTTTCTAGCCTGTCTCTCAGGGTCAGTTCTCCCTCTTCTAGCCAGTTGTACCAAACTACTCACCGTCTTCCAAATAGAACAAATTACAGAATCTCACATTCTCTATTTTTTGTGAATCAACTATCCTAAAACAAATTAGAGTTATATTAATTATGTGTCTTAATAGCTGGGAAAGGTAAAATGATACCTGGAATGGCCAAAAGCCATTTTGTGTTTAATTCCTATTTTATGATAGTGAGACAAGTTAGCAACTAATTTATCAATGTATCGATGAATTTTCTAGGGATTTTTTTTTTTCCATTTTGCATAGCAGAACTGGGTTGTAGGCCAACCATGCAGGGGGTGAGAAGATTCACCAGAGACAGAGTGGGGAGCAGAACAGGTAGATTTACTGAAATACACTGCTGAGAGGAGCAGTGGTCGAGACAGGAGAGGTCTGTGGCGCCATGCAGGTCAGCTCCCTGGCTGCGGAACTCAGGCCGTATTGGTGACATCACTGAGGTTTAATCCCTAGACCACCAGGGAGGCCCCTTCCAGGGAGTTTTAAAAATCTGTATGATGCAAACATTGTTTTTAACAATGCTATTTTGTACCAAAGTAACTCCAGGAAATTAGCATTCTGTAAGTTCCAAAATTGTGCATTTTAGTGTTACAGTGGTAGTGTTCAAGCACTAAGTCATAGAGTCCCTTATTCATTAGGTCCAAGACTCTGTTTCCATGGCAGGAGCTTCCAAGAGGTCCACTCCTATCTGTATCAAGTCACCATCAACCCTAACTGCTACATCCTCTACCACTCTCATTACTGACAGAGAGATGGATGATTGTGTTCCCAACCCTCAGAGAACTTGGAAAAGAAGCAGTCCCCCTGCCCAGGTTATACTTGCCTTCTCACTCCCTAGACTGTACTTGGTCACTGCCTTCACCTTTCTGGGCCCTATATATACTTCTTCCTCTGCCTAGCTTCCTTGGAATGGTGGCAGTGAGGGCAAAGGAAGCTAACATTTGCTAGATCTGATGATAGGCCCTTTCAGATATCATCTCAGTAATCCTCACCACAGGCTCCTGGGTAGGTAAAGGCATTCCTGTTTCATGAGTGGAGAAAATGGGAGTTCTCATCATCTTGGTATAAATCTTGCCTTTTATCACTTAATCTGATGTCCAGGCATGCTGGAGGAGTATCCCCCTAGTCTGTTAGTTGACTGCAAGTTATCTAGAGCTGCTTGTGTACCTGGTATAAAGTCCTCTGGCACCATGGGCACCTCCTAGGGGATCTCACCATAGTTTCCATTGCCCTAGACAGTGACACGGAACTCAGAGACTTGATCAATTCAAATGCCTTCTTGGCCACTCCTTCTAGTGTTATAAACTTGTAGATTGGGAGTCCAGCAAAATCTTAACTTGCACTAAAATCTTTTTCTTGTTACTAATATTTTAGTGTGGGCTGAGTGAAACCCTTATCTCAAATGTGTTTATTATAGCTTAATAAAATTTATGTACTGTTATACATAAATATTAAATGCTTTTTTATTTTAAATTTTGAACTTAAAATACGCATACTAGAAGAGGTGACTTTTTTCATTCATCAGAGGGTTTTCTTAAGAGAATTTCCATCAATAAATCCATTTTTTTTTTTTAATTTAAGGAAAGCCAAAAATTGTAGTGTCTGCATTTGTTTTTTGTTTCCCTAGGAACGGTGGAAAGAACTTTCAAAGGAAGACTTATGTTCTGCTTTTGATCATTCACCAACCAAAATAATGACTGAAAAATGTAATGGGAACAGGATAGACCTAGAAGAAGAAAAACTGACAGGTGATAAATATACAGGACTATCCTCTAAAATGCAAGATGCTGCGGAGGAGAACAGTGAGAGGTAAGCTGGCTGCAATAACATGGTTGAAAAGATGAGAATTTTTATTTTATTTTAATAAGTTCAATGGGGGCCTCCCTGGTGGCGCAGTGGTTAAGCGCTGCGCTCTGGAGCTGTCAGCAGTAGAGAAGTGAGTTTGACTCCCGGCCGGGGAGATTCCCACATGGCATGGTAAACCTGCCCTGCCTCACCCGCTGCTCCCCTCAGCAGTGTATTTCCATCGATATGTCTGTTCTGATCCCCACTCTGTCTCTGGTGAACCCTCTCGCCGCCCCACACCTCTGGCCTGTACCCCAGCTTGTATGCATAAATAAATAAATCTTTAAAAAAAATAATAAAAATAAGTTCAATGGATGTGAACATAGCCCCCCCCCCTTTTTAAACTTAATGTACCTATTATTTTTTACCTAAGAGTATTTAAGTAGTATATAATGACATAATTGATATGTGAGTTTTCAGTCCTGTTAAGAGCCAATACTTAAAAAGGAAATCAGTTTGAAAATGGTTTAAAACGATACTAATTGAGTCCAGAAGTTAATGTAACTTGACACGGATATGTATACTATGGTACTATAACTACAATAAATAAGTTCTATAAATACTTGTAGTACAGCATAATGTATTCAGTTGTTGTACTACAGCATAATGTATTCAGTTGTTGGAAAAGTCATGACACATTTTTGCTAGAAAAAGTCAAAACTTTTCCAACAACCCAATAGTTGGTAATTTGCATGCCTTTAATGAGATTATGAAGTATTTAAATGAATACTTAAACTAAATTCCACTATTAAAAGAAGAAAAAATATTTTTCAAGAAAACCCATAAAATGCTGTTTTATGCTTTTTGAGTTTTGAATCCATATGAACATGTAACTTGTTTAAAGTTGGCAGAACATAGCAAATCAGAAAAACCACTCACGAGTTGCAGAGTGATTACAGAAGGTATTTTATTTGGGACGGGACAAGGGATATGTCCACATATATTATTGGTAACTTCTTCCATCCAAGATAGATTACAACAGAGTATTTGAAAGTAGAGGGTCCCAATGGGAAGGCAAGGATTGTGAGCAGAGAGGACTAATTAAGGGAACAAAATTAGAGAAAAGTTAAAGCATAAAATAAAGATTACCCAGAAAACCTTTGTTCTTCAATCCCAATAAATGTTAATGCCGATCTTTAACTTTGTATCAAAGATGCTATTAAATCTGTATCTTATGGGAAGGATTTTAGTGTCAAAGGAATAGAATACAATACTTTATTCGTTTTTATTAAATATTCTCCAAATTAGGTCATGTTCTTATAATCATGAAATCACTTTAGTGACTTATAAAAAGCATTTTTTTAATAATAGAATGTGATAAAATAGAATTTGGAGTCTAAGGGAATAAAATAAATCAAGTATCACAAATAGTAATATCAGTTCTGTGTGTTTACATACATACTATTTATATACATAACTGTGTGAGTGTACTGTGTGCACACACGAACATACTTACAGTTACTCATTTTCGATGGTAAGGTTTTTCCTGCAGTAAGTGGCTGTCAAGGATCGAAAACCAGTGTTTCCCAGAGTGCTGTGATTGGAGAACAATATGGATAAATGAAAAGTCACATGAACCCTGCTCCTGTGTATTTAAATAGTGTAAAGTATGTCTATTGAAACTTGTTAATGGCAGTAGATTGTTATGTGGCTCTGTGAGTAACATCACAGTCTACCATGGCCAGGAGACCCAAGAGGTAGCCCATAAAGACATTTCCTTTATAACCTAAACTGTATAAACATGAAGGCAAACCCAGCCAGGTCATACTTGACAAGATGTATCACACAGACATAGCTTCCTAAGGCCCAACTAGATTGAAAAAGATCTTATTTTGTCATAAATTGAGAATGGTCCTTTACATCTTGTGTATTGTTTTCTTAGTTTAAGTGAAATCATCCCTTGGTATCTGTGTTCATTCCATTCTTGAAAACCCATGCATAGTTATTTTGGGAATGCAAGCAGTACCCCATTCCATATTTTATATCGAGTAATTGTGTTCTGAGCTCAACTGGTATCCCCAAATATAAAAATCTTCATAATCTCCCATATACCATATTATTTAAAGCTCCAGTAATATAATCATGTAACATTCAGTACATTCAAAATGGATTTATGTGGTAAATTACATTACTATACTGGTTAAAAATTATAGTTGTCTCCTATATTACAATGAATGGTAAAAATGAAATAGGTTAAAGATTTTATCAAAATTGGAACCTGATTGATGGTGGCTCCAGGTTCTTGGCAGAAGCAAATCTAGGTACCTATGAAAGGCTAACCCCCCTGGGGTGGGGGCTTTATATGCATTTATTCATTTTATATGTGTTTTGTGTGTACTTGAATACAACTTAAAATGGTTTTACTGGCAAGTATACACATATTTTTCATAGTGAATTTTTAGTTCACAGAGTGAATTCTGGATGATAATTTTTACAAGTCATTATAGGAAATGTTTAGATTAAGTTCGGAACCAAAGATACTTGTGTATGTGATAAATAAAAGTGAAAGAGATGTTAGAAAGCACTATCATACTTAAAATATATTTAAATTGCAAATAGATTATGGAAGGTACAACAAAAACCAAAATTATAAACAAAAATTGTTAAGAACAGAAGTGTTTTTCAGGAGCTGAAAGGCTCTTAGAGGAATTAAGAGGCCCAGAGAGAAGAGAACATTTCTGTAGGGAAGCACATTTGAAGAAAAGCTAAGAGCCACTTGGGCAAGAGCTAAGTTGGGCATAGCAGAAGGTTGTGGGAAAGTTTCTGTGTAGACATATGTTTTCAGTTGCCTCAGATACATACCTAGAAATGTAATTGCTGAGTCATATGATAACTATATGTTTAATATTTTGAGGGACTGCCAAATGGTTTTCCACAGTAGCTATAGCATTTTATAATACCACTAGCAATATCTGAAGAGTCCTATATTCCAACAATATTTAACATTAATAAAGTAAAATACTGTAAAATGTTTTATAGTATTTTAATTTCTCTCTAGTAAATAATCCACCTTAAAACTTAAAAAAAAAACTTTAGTGAGGTAATTTACATACCATAAAGTTCATTTTAAGTGTACTGTTTAATGTAGTGTTTAATGGATTTTAACATATTTAGAGTTGGGTCAGCATCACCATAATCTAATTTGGAACATTTTCATGATCCCAAACTCTAACTATTAAAAAAAAGAGAGAGATCCATTTGAGGATCTTGCATTATATTTGGTTGATGTGATTCCTTAGTCTCCTAAAGCCTGAAACTGCTTGCCACAATTTTTCCTTGCTTAACATTAGCATTTTTGCAGCTTCAAGACCAGTTCCTTCTTTAAAAAAAAGAAAGCCCTACAATCAGGGTTCCTCTGTTTGTTTCTCATGGTTAGATTCAGGTAAAATGTTTTGGCTAGGAAAAAAGTTGGCTGTTAATGTAGAAGACACTGAGAAGGCTTTTAAGGTGTTTAAGGTGTTCTAAGCAATTGGGTTGTCAGAAAAGTCATGACACATTTTTGCTTGAAAAACAAAAAATACGACTTTTCTGACAACCCAATACATAATCAAACTTATGCTTTAGAAAAATTACATTAGATATGTTTAATTTGGAGGCAGGGAAAATGATTAATTTTGCTGTAATATAAACAATAAATGAAAAGAGGGGATTGATTTTGCAAAATTTTTTAGAGGGAAGAAATTCTAACTAAAATGTTGGCATTGGACAATCTTTTTTATGTAGTCCTAGAGCTGTGTATTTTGGGAGTGAAAGAGCTTCTGTTGGAACAAAAATACTGTACTGAATAGAAAAATGGGAACAGGCCACGTGTGGACAAACAAAACAGTGGGCACTCCTATGGTGCAATATTCAGAAGCATTTTGAATAGAGCATTTTGTCGGGGGCCTTTGAAAAATCAGACTTAAATATCAAAGGCGATCAGATGCTGGGGAACACACGAGTCTTCCCATTTCTGTTAGAAAGAAAGTAAACTGACAGTTCTAGTTCATGTTTCAAGAAGAGAAAGCACCATGTTTTCATGTCCTGCTGAAAGTATGTCATATGAAACTACCATAATTTGTCATTGATTATCAGTGTACATCCCTAGACCATTTAGAATATTGAGGCTTTTATCTTTTTTTATTTCGATGTTTGAATGAGTTGAACTGTGTGTGTTGGGGGAGTGGGGTAGTTACTCGCGCTTATTAGGTCCTCTGTAGTAATGAAATTAAGTCCTACTCTTCTTCTTACTTGTTTTCATTTATATAGTGTTCTACGGAAACGTATCCGCGAGGACAGAAAAGCTAATACAGCTCAGAAGGTGCAGCAGATGAAACAGAGGCTAAATGAGACTGAACGAAAAAGAAAAAGGTGGTTATATTGGCAACCTATTCTCACTAAGATGGGGTTTGTGTCAGTCATTTTGGTTGGCGCTGTTGTTGGCTGGACACTATTCATTCAGCGAGCTCTCCTATAATTAATTAACTTTGCCCAGCAAGCTTCTGCACTAGTAGCTAATAGTGTTGCATTAATTACAAGGGTTTGTCTGTTAACAAACTCCTCATTCCCCCAAACACAGTGATAGACACCAACCAGAGAAGTGATGTATTCAGTCCCAGCCCAACATCTCAGGACGCTGCTCCCAAACTGTAAATGGCTACCTAAAATAAAGACTTTAATGCTTGTTTAAAACTGGTACATTTTGCAACTGTATTCATACATGTTAGGCATAATCTCTCACTGGACCAGATTGAAAAATCCTTTATCACAAGGATTTGTTTTTGGAGGCTATTTGGATTTTAACCTGCACTTGATAAAGCAATAAATATTATGGTTTTATCTACATTATTACTAGAAAGTAAAATGATCTTTAGATAATGTGTGTATTGTATAATGTGCTATTGATATGGGCATCAACATTTTATATTCTTAACCATTTCAGGGTGAATAAGTTTTATAAGTATCTACTTAATCTTTTGTAGTTAAATGAACTTTTTAAAAGCTCAATTTGAAAAATATGTTACCATAAAAAAAAAAAAATAAAGTGTATGTTGATTCAATTGTACTGGAATACGTTTTCCTAAAGAAAAATTTGATATGAGCAGTTAGAACTCTGAATAAGCAATTTTTACTTTATATTTGCATTTCTTTTATGTTTTACAGTTTTCCCAATTTTAAAAAGAAAAACAAAGAAACAAAAATTTTCCCTAAAAATAACTTTGAAGGAAAATTCTCCTTACTGGCATAGTCAGGTAACAGTTGGTCAAGACTTTGTAAAGAAATTGGTTTCTGTAAAGCCCATTATTAATACTGTCTATTTTTCATGAAAATTTCAATGTAATTACCCTGATTTGCAATTGGGGTAAATCATGATTTAGGAAATAAATACAAGGAGCAGTTATATTTCAATTTACTAGACTGAAGTTTTGAAGTAAAAATATTTTCAGGTTCTTTCTTCCTCAATAATTACTTCAATAAATAGTATGATGATGTACAAACCTTCCATTGTCCCTTTAAGTTCTTAATGGGTATTTTTAAAATATATTGTTTATTAAATTTAACTGCTCATTTGAGTGCTAGCTTTCTTAAGATCCCAACAGTCCCTTCAGTTGTTAATTTGTTTAACTAGTTGTTAAAATTTTAAATCACTGAAATAATGAAATCACATCTTTGTGGTTTTCAAACTCTGCTCTTTGGATTTCTAAGTAGATACCAAGAGGTGGTGGGGAAGACTCCAAGTTCCAACCTTTGCTTTCAGCCAGACCATCTCTGCTTTATGTTTTATATACTATATAAGATTTCTGCATGAAGCCAAAGTTTTTGAAGGGGACAGTTACAATTTTAAAAACAGTTTGAAAACCACCAGTGTAGCTGTTTTGAGTCAATGTGAGTAACCTTCCTGAATGTGTTAAATTATGCCTAAAATGTGAAAGCAGGATGTAGGTGGTACTACATATTAAATAAGATTTGTATAACTTGTCCTGTGTCCTAATTCAGTATTACTGTGGAAAGGAGGTAAGAGGGACCTTTCTTTAAATATGTCTGCATTAAACGTGTGTTGGGGCACTAAGCCGTTAGATTTTAGGTCCTTATAAGTTTAAAATCTTGCTTTCCAAATTGCCTTGGCTTATCTTTGCTAAAATTCAGTTTGTTATTCTGTGAGTCAAATATGAATAGACCATGTTAAATTTCTCTTGAAGACAGCTTTAATTTAAACAAAAAAGTAAAGATTTCTTAGAGGAAACAAATGAGGATAATGATGCACATCGCCCCTTTGCAGGGTGACTGCTTCATTGTGGGGTGACTCGGTATTTCCACTTCACTTTTGTCTGCCTTTTTTACTTCTGGGTGGTATTTCTTGCAAGTGTGCAGATCCGTGAACACTTAGTTTGAACTTCTCCAAGAATTAGTCATCTTTCTTCCTCCAAGCAGACCCTTAGGGATAGTGTTGTTTTTACCAGTAATAACACTATTGGTGGATGCCATGTACTAATTATTTAAAATTCTAGTTTTAAATAAACTAGAATTGATGGTATGAAGTAAAAAATACATATTGATTTAAAAAGCAGTTTGTGACATGGAATAATGCTCCAGCTTTATATCCATTCCTTTTATGCTTTCAGCATCAATTCAGGGTGATGGTGTCTTCCGTTTACTGTGTGTCAGGCACTGTGCTAAGAATTTTTAATATTATTCTGTTCAATCTTCATATCAAATTTTTAAGGTAGGTATTGCTTATAGCAATTATTAAGCTATACTATGCCGGAGACTTGACATTGCTGCATCCTTTTGTGGAACTGTCACTGAAAAGTCTCTTGAGGGTAGTATATTTCAGAATGAGGTAGTTCTCAAAGACTTATCTCTGTAAGTCCTTTCTCTCTTAGATTCTGTGTAAGTAGACCCAGATCACCTAATTATATTAAAACTTTTTATTGACTACTATACCGTCCTTTTTAATGAATGCCTGTGATTTCCAAAGTGCCTGCCTGGATATTGTGCAGTTTTAAATATTTATTCTGTTTTGATTTTTACTTTAAGATACAGATCTTCCAGAGATTTTTTTTCATGTAGTTTGTTATAAACCTAATGCCATTAAATATATCACCTATTCCTTCCTATGTGCCAGCACAAGTCCAGAAATGGCTGATTAAACTAGGGCTTATTTTTTCTTCAAGTGAGTTCTTGTGGGCCAGTAGGGCAGAGAGTATAGCGGAAGGGTGCACTTACCGGGGGCAGGGTGGCTGAGGACTTGATGTGTCCCTCCCCGCCTGGAACTAAGTGCATAGCAGAATCGTCTGTGTTATATTTTCATTTATCCACTGCCAACTGCTAAATCTTTTTACTTTAAGAAGACCTTATTTGACTTTCACTTAGATGACAGTGGCAAAAAAAGATGATAGATAAAAATTTGAAAAATAGAATCGTAAGAGTTCTCCTACTTAAAATACCGGTTTTGGTCATCCTGGATGATTATTCTGGAGTTGGCCTGTTTCCTTCATCTTTTTTCCCAGTTCATATGTTTGGACTTGATTCCATTTTTTCTTATTCCTCTCTTCAACGGAATCAGAAGCTGTTTATGGGACAAAAATACCAACAGCCACTACAACAGTGAATAATTAGGAATTACAGCTACCTCTTCTTCCATTGAAGATGTTGAGTGGTACCGTGCCGAGGTGGGGAGACACTCGGGTTGTGTAAGTCTCACAACACCTGCTCAGGCAGGAAGCCTCAGCCGGACACTGCACACTCCTGTTCCATGTACCTGGCTATAATAAGCCATTTCATTCTTAATCCAGATTTGGGGATTTTAAGTCACCCACTTTCTCAGGTAGTGTTCTAAAGAAAAAACTTCTAGGAAAATAGTATGAATTTGGCTGTCTCGTTTTTCTCTCAGCAGCAGGAATTTTCTCAATATTCACTACGTTCAGATTGTTCCAAGAACAACATTGAGCAATTCTGCACAAACGCTTTCCCTCAGCAGTCTTCAGAGAAACGGTTATCTCCTTTGGCTACTGGATTCTGGAAACGTCTTGGGAGAAAATTTCTTTCTCAGTATCATTGCTGATTCTCTCTTCATGTTGTGTGTGCTTTTTACTCCATCATTGCCACGTCTATTTACAAGAATTAATTGCTGGCTTGAGAGGCTTTGTCTTTATCAGTAACACCCTAACAGTGAAAAGATTTGAAAGAGCTCTGAGCGTCTTTGTGTGGGCCATTTGGAGAATGAAAAGTTGAATCTTTGGAATTCTATTTTGGTTTTATAATTAAGAGTGGAATACGGGGATTCTAGGATTTAATATTTATAGAGTATGCTGTAATAATATGTTTTTCCATTACATACTGTGTTTTGGGGAGCTATAAGGAGAGTTGAATTTCTTTAAAAATTGTATAGAAAAATGTCAAATTATTCTTTATGGTTGCTTTAATTTGGCTTAGATTTTTTTTTTTTGGACATATGCTTGTTGATACTTCAAATTTCTACTATACAGACAGTTATTTTGAGTTTGGTGAATTCAGGAAAGGGAAAGTAGGTAAGTTGATTTTGCCTGTAAGCCATGCTCTTTTTACTTTAGAGAAATTGTTATGATTCTTTTCAGTAAAACAGTGTGTATA
The DNA here is from genome assembly GCA_004024925.1 of Scalopus aquaticus. NCBI lineage: Eukaryota > Metazoa > Chordata > Mammalia > Eulipotyphla > Talpidae > Scalopus > Scalopus aquaticus. Next base: position 57,556 of record PVIJ01009385.1, read on the forward strand.
TGTAGTGGCAAAACTTCGCTCAGTGCGATTTGACTTGCTAACACGTTAGTCATGGAGCTGGCTTGGGGAGGCGGTTCTGCTCCATCTGTAAAGCTTGCCTGGGCGCCTCTCTTGCACGGCGCCTGGAAGGACAGTGGGCAGTGCTTGCGGGCCGCTTCAGCCAACAATAGCACCAGGCACCGCTGACTCTGCTGATTTGTTTGAGCCCATTTTATTTTTGCTTTGTTAAATAAAACAAAAAATTTGAATTGGACATAATTTTTCCTAAAATGAAGTCCATTTTGTCTGTTTAGTCTTGGAAATAGTCTTTTAAAAACAGTTAACACTACTCATAGGGGGAAAAAAATGTGACTTTTCAGATTATCTTTTAGTTGTAAATTATCAATTATCCTTGGTAAGAGTATCTTGGATACTCTTCTAGGGGGGCAACTGTATTTTGAACATCTACAGTTCTGCCAGTTGTTTTAAATTCATAATCTAAATCTAACCTGTGTGATAACTCTTCTAGTTACATATTATCCTGATTTTCGGATAAGAAAACTGAATCAAAGAATAAATAACTTGCCCAAGTTCACACAACTTGTACACTAGAGAACTGAGATTCAAACGCTAATGTGTAGAATTCCAGTTAACTCCAAACTTTGTACTTTCTTGCACTTTGTTATAGTTACTCTGTTTTTATGGAATATTTAAACCAAATATTTAAATAGAGAAATACTAAAATCCAGAGGTAATCTTCATTATTTTGAAGTGATGCAAATCACAGTTTTTACCAAGTTTGAACTACCACTGAACCAGAGAAATTCTGAAATAGCAAAATATTCTCTAAACTAAGCCATTATTTAATTCACTTTAATTGATTATATTAAGTTCCTGTGTTTTAGAGAGCAGTTTTCTTGAATGTGTGGGAAATAAGTACACAGTACATGGCATCAGGCGTCGGAATCAATAAGTGACTTTCCTGCCGTGACCAAGTCGGCGCAGGTTCCCTTGATCCCCGCAATAGGTAGCTGTCGTTGGGGCCCACAGACATCTCATGAGAATGTCTTCTTGATGACGTGACATTTCTCTCTCAGTTCTGTAAAAGCAGATAAAAGGTATCCAGATCCCCAAGGTGCCTATAACTACTATGCTTTCTTCAAGAGAAGTGCCAACAGGCAGGAAGAAGCCTAGTTTACAATATCGGAGGAATTTTTACTAAATGTGTGAATGTGTTTTATATTTCCTTCTTATATACATGTGGAAATACAATAACAAAATTACATTTGAGTGGTGGGTTTTTTTCTGTGTGTGTGTGTGTGTGTGTGTGTGTGTGGTAATGTGGGACATTGGGAAAGGAAGGAATTACCATGCACCTCAGAATTTTAGCTATTTGCAAATACTGTGAAATAACATTAAAAATTCAGCCTGCCCTTAAAATAGCTACTTCATCTGTCTATTGCTTGTTTAAACTCTTAATTTTTACTTTTTGGCATTAAAATACAATAAATCTGTCAATTATTTTATGTCTGTGTTTTCTTTTATAGTTGATAGTAATTTAAAACGTGTCACTTCAGGTCTATAATGTTATAATCATTAGTGTTATCCTTCAAGATTAAAAGCATGTGCTGGCAGTCCATGATTTAAAGATATAAGCCAAGTTTATGTTCATACATTCATAATATTTTTAGCAGTATGATACAGTGGAGGTCCCAAATTGGATTAGACTTTTGCATTGAATTCCAAAGTATTGGTAAGTCTAGCACATAAAATCTTGCTAAACTGTTGTGGGTACTTTTTTTTAAACCTGTCTGTCTGTCAGTATTTCACATAGAAGTAATTTCTTACGTTATACAGGATGACTTAAAAAAATTCATAGTGATTCTTGAAAAAGAATGTGAATTCTGGTGCGTTAACATAAGTAGACTTCACACCACCAAATCTGTTGAAAGTTGAGCACGTAGGCAGTTTTACTAAGATAACAGTGGAACACTTAGTGTGGTTGTGATATGTTGGAATGTTTTTTGGTTTCCTTTTGAGTTCTTGTTAGTCCTTTTATGTTTGTGTACATCTGTGCATGTCAGTGTGTTTGGTAAATATGAATTGAATAGATGACTTCTTATTTTATGTTTTAGGCCAAGATTGACAGACACCTAAATATTCATGACTTGAGAATATTCTGCAGCTATAAATTTTGAACCATTGATGTGCAAAGCAAGAACTGAAGCCCACTCCGGAAACTAAAGTGAGGCTTGATAAAACCTGTAGATTGCCTCACATTTGTCTGTTTACAAAGTAAACTTACATCCAGGGAATGAAGAGTACCACCAGCAGAAGACTTTGCAGAACTCTCTAATTTGATGCATTGTTAAGTTTTTTAATGTGTGTATGAAATGTAGGAAGATGTAAAAGAAATAAATTAGGAGAGACTACTTTGTATTGTACTGCCATTCCTACTGTATTTTTATACTTTTTGGCAGCATTAAATATTTTTATTAAATAGCCTTGGTTTGTGTGCATTATCTTAGGACATCTCTGCTTCAAATAATGAATGTTCTTTCATAGAATTACTCTCAAAATCTTATAATTAGCAATTAACATTTAAATGGAAATTGGCTCAAAATATTGGTCACCTACTTTTTTGTGATTTTTCTTTGGTTATCCCTTAATAGTCTTTCAATATAGGTTAGATGAAAGGAACAAAAGAAAAGTTAGAATATTTCTTTTTTGACTTGGAAAAGTATGTAATGGTACTGCCTTATTGTCAAAGTTAATTTCAATTAAGTACAGCAATTCAGTGCATTTTTTTAAGAACAGTGTGAGTTCTGTGGTCCACAAGCATTTCCTGTTATAAAAATACCAAGGACTCCTTCCTAAGTAAAGCTTTTGCGCTCTCTACTCATTCCCCAATCAAGGGATGGACTGGGGCTATGAATCCAATCAGCTTTTTTAAGTTACTCATGATATTCTTGCTGTCCAGGGATACTCAAATCTCTGCCTCATGTGAACCTCCCTTTAAGGATGTAATAACTCACAATTGTTTTTCTGTTTCGCCAACTGTTTTTATAATACCTTTCATTGAATCCATCTATTTTATCTATTTAAAATGTGGCTTGCCTTTTGTTCCTTTCTGCCTTGTCTTCCTAGACTTTTGGCCTATATTAGTAAGCAGACTATCGATCCTAAATCTATCAGTGCTAAATCTTCCCTAAAAGGCTGCGTGAAGAATTTTTTATACCACATAGTATAGCAAGATAATCCCCCCATTGTGTCAATAAAGCTTCTTGAAAAAGTTGCCTTATTCAGCTACTTCTATTTCTTCATTTGCCATATAATCTTTACCACATTAAGTACCTGACTTTCCTTTTATTACTCTGAAAATGACCCAGAAAGTTCTTCTTGGCTTGTACAACAGATTAAGCTTTTATTCTTCATTCTTGCCTTCTGTGACTTATTGACAGCAATACCAAGAACAACTTCCCTGAAGCTTTCTATAAAACCTCTCTAACTGGTTTTCATCATCTTAATTCTTCATAACTTTTTATAACATTCTGTGTAAAAACACTTAGCATGAGATCCGCTCTCAACTAATTTATAAGTATATAATCCGTTACTGGCGATTGTAATTACAGTGTTGAACAATACATCTCTAGTCAAGCTTTTTCACTTTGCTTAGCTGAAGTTTATGTCCAGTGCTTATTAACCATTTTTCCTTCTCACTAGCTCCTGGCAATCACTATTCTCTTAATCTTATGAATTAGACTATCTTAGATAACTTTATGTAAGAGGAATCATGCTGTATTTATCTTCCTGTGACTGGCTTTTCTCACTTAGCTTAATGTCAAGGTTCATCCACATTGGGCATATTGCAGAATTTCCTATTCCAAGATTGAATAGTGTTCCATTTTGTGTTTATGTCATCTGTCAGTAGGCATCTAGGTTGTTATCTTAGTTATGAATAGTGATGCAGTGAACATGAGAGTGTTAAAATCTCTTACAGATCCTGATTTCAGGAATTTTGAATAAACACCCAGAAGTGGCATTGCTGGATCATGTTGCCCCCTGAAAATTTTTTGAGAGCCCTCCATACTGTTCCATAGTGCTGCAACATCTAGCATTCTTGCCAGCAGAGCGCAAGATTTGCAGTTTGCCCACATCTTCACCAACACCTGCCTGCCTTTTTTTTTTTTTTTGAAAGATCTGATTTCTCTAGCAGTAGGAAGGCACTGTGTGTATATAAATAATATCCTAACAGCTGAAAGGTGATATTTTACTGTAGTTTGATTTGCATTTTCCTTATGATCGGTGATGTGAAGCATATTTTCATGTACCTATCAGTCATTTGTCCATCTCTGGAGTAATGTCTATGCAAGTTCTTAGCTGATTTTTTAACTGGGTTATTTCTTTCTATTGAGTTGTAAGGTTTCCTTCCATATTTTAGTGATTAACCCTTTATCAAACACATGGTTAAAAATGGTTTTCACCTATTCAGTTGGTTACCTTTTCATCCTGTTGATTGTTTCTCTTCTGCCTTTCTCTTAAATATTGGCATTCCCAAGAACTCCATCTTTGGGCCTTTGATTTTTATAATTTTAACACATCTCAAATGATCTCATCTTTGCCCAAGTCTTCATCTACTATATCTCTGATAATTATATACAACTTCAACTCTGGTCTGGTTATTAACCACATACTTGAGTCCATCGATGGTCACTGCATAAATTCCTTAACTCTAACATTGGGTAATATCACCAGCTCCATCCCGTCTTCCTTCTGTGTTTTCCATTTTATCTGGTGGCCGCACCAGAAAACTGAAATTCATTCTAAATTGTTCCACTTAGGTTCCACATCCAGTCAGTCACAAATCTGTAAGTCCTCCATGTTAAAGAGCTCTGCCACTACTCCTGCTTTAGTTTAAACCTTCACTACACGCATAGATTACAGCAATGGATTGTCCTGCCAGCTGTGGCACACCTGTTTGTAACAATTTTCTTTGCACAACCTCTCAAGTGATAAAATCTGACTACTACCCCCTTTCAAAATCTCTAACGGGGCCTCCCTGGTGGCACAGGGGGTTAAGTCTCAGCACTATGAAGCTGTCAGCAACCACTGCAGCATGAGTTCAATCCCCGGCCAGGGATCTTCCCACATGGCACAGCAGACCTCTCCTGTCTTGCCCGCTGCTCGCCTCAGCAGTGTACTTCGTAGATCCACCTGTTCTGCTCCCCCCACTCTGTCTGTGGTGAATACCCCCCATACCTCTGGCCTACACCCAGCTTGTGTGTGTATAAATAAATCTTCTAAAAAAAAAAAAAGGTAATGACACCTTAAGGAATTTTGCTGTCATTTTAAATTCCACGCCCCTGGCATGTATCACCATTTCTTCATTTGGCGGTTACTTGCCCACCCTCCTTAGTGCACACCCTAAATTGCAGCTGTGCCAAACTTTGGAGTTCATGAAATAGTCTCTCCCTATTTGCTGAGTGAATATTTTTTTTATAAGATTTATTTATTTATGCATACAAGCTGGGGTACAGACCAGAGGCATGGGGCAGCGAGAGGGTTCACCAAAGACAGAGTGGGGAGCAGAACAGGCAGATCGCCGGAAACACACAGCTGAGGGGAGCAGTGGGCGAGGCAGGAGAGGTCCGCTGCGCCATGTGGGGATCTCCCGGCCGGGTGTCAAACTTGCGTCGCCGCTGCCAACAGCTCCATAGCGCAGCACCTAACCGCTGCGCCACCGGGGAGGCCCTGAGTGAATATTTATTGAATATTTACTGTGTGCACACACTAGGCTAGGCATTGCTTATTTGGACATAGGGGAGAAAACACGGTATCCTGAAGTTGACTGGTCAGTTAAGCTTGTAAATAAGCACATCTGCAATTCAAAGTGGTGATTCGTGCTGTGACGGAAATGAACAGGTACCTACTTAGATGTGGAGAAATGGGCTTTCAAGACTAAAAAATCAAAGGCAGAGATAGCCCTCAGGAATATTTGGGCACTGACCCTGTTGCCCCTTGGAGAAGGATGTGGCCTTGCAAGAAGCTTGGTTGCGGAAGAGTGCAGTGTTTGAAAACTATTTTAAAGGTGCCTGTATAGCTGGTGTGTGGTTTTCAGTATTGCCATGGAAGCCCCTTTGAAAGGACAGTGGCAAGACAAGAATCAAGAGTTTCCAGATCTGCTGAAACCCTGCCTGTGTTCTCTGACTCACAGGCGCATAACCTGAGTGTTCTTGAGGCCACAGAAGTGCCTCTAAAGTGTTATATCTGCCTTTGCCCTATATGATCATCTTACTTTTGATAAAAATTTTTCTTAAATTGAATCAGGAATTCAGTTTAACCTTATGGTCTTTGGCTGAATCTCTTCCCAACAAGACCCTGCCCCACCAGAAATGTTGCAGTTGTGTCAAAACGAAAATGGTGTGAAAACCCTGTCACTGTGATTCTGCTTTGGAGGGAGTGTTGGGAAGCCCAAGGAATGAGCTCTTCTCAGGTGGAGACCAGACACCATGTGGCAGGAAACATTTGGGTTGTGGGGAGCAGAACAGGCAGATCTACTGAAATAAACTGCTGAGGGGAGCAGAGGGCAAGACAGGAGAGGTCTGCGGCACCATGTGGGAATCTCTCTGGCCAGGGATTGAACTGCTGCTGCAGTGGCTGCTGACATCTTCATAGTGCTGAGACTTAACCCCTTGTGCCACCAAGGAGTCCCTTGAGGTGACATTTAAGAGGTTTCCCTCCTTTCTTTCCTATAAAGCAGCATCTAAGTCTAGGTGCTTGAATGGATTCATATGTAATATCTTAAGAATACTTCAGGGGTGCCTCCCTGGTGATACAAGGGGTTAAGTCTCAGCGCTCTGAAGCTACCAGCAGCCACTGCAGCACAAGTTTAAACCCCAGCCAGGGAGCTAACCCACATGGTGCAGCAGACCTCTTCGGTCTCCCCCTGCTCCCCTCAGCAGTGTATTTCAGTAGATCTGCCTTTTCTGCTCCCCACTCTGTCTCTGGTGAATCCTCTCACCACCCCTCGCGCACACTCCTGGCCTACACCGCAGCATAAATAAATAAATCTTTAAAAAAAAAAAAGAATACTTCAGGGCAGCAATCTGTGTCTGTGCATCACATCAGGAGAAACTTGCAGCTGAATGACTAGTAGGTACAATCTGGCCAGTCTGACCCTTCCTCAGAGAGTGCCTTCAACCTGTCAACTAATGGGTGTTAGCAGCTGTTGGTCACTGTGTCTGTTAGATCATTAGAGGAAATAATATAGTAATTTTCTAATTCTCTTTCCTCCTGCATTTATTAGTATGATTGTTCTCCTACAAAGAACCTGCCTTCATCAACTATTGAACTGGGATTTTGGGGGGCAGGCCTAGAGTCCAAGGACCCCAGACAGCTCTTTCTTGATTCTTCAGTGAGGAAAGAATTCGATGTTGAGACCAAAGTTACAGAAAAGCAAGAGATTTATTGACAGACAAGAGGAAGGACAGGAAAGCTTTCTGAGTGGAGAGCAGCCCCAAGTGGGCAATCATTGAGGTGGCAAGAAGTAGGTGCTTACATGGGTACAGTGGGCAAAGTGTGCAGTTTGGCTGTTGGGTGTCCCCATGTTGTGTATCTTACTGATTGGCTGGGCCCATGGGGTTTCCTAGGCTACTGAGGCCCACTGAGTTGTTCCGCATTCCCTAGCCAGCTTTAGCCCATTGCTATTGTGCTGTTGATGTTCTGACATTCCATTTTTAAATGAATTGGCGGGAGAGAGGGGTGACTGGGTGCCCTCCTGGCCTGCGATTGTTTCTCAATTAGGTTGATAGATGGACTTGGGGCTTGGGGCTGCCTGATCCTAACTCATTGCCTGTATACATTTCCTAGCATCCTCCACTATCGTGTTGCTCTAAAGTACAATTCGTATAGTTAAGGCAGAGAGTTGCTTGATTCTTTTTATCTGTCAATCTTCAGAATAAGAAGTTAGTGCCCTAGCACGTTCTGGTAGTACCCAATGCAGTTTTCTTTCTTTTTTTTTTAAAGATTTATTTATTTATGCATACAAGCTGGGGTACAGACCAGAGGTGCGGGCAGTGAGAGGGATCACCAGACAGAGCGGGGAGCAGCACAGGCAGATCGACGGAAATACACTGCTGAGGGGAGCAGTGGGCGAGGCAGGAGAGGTCTGCTGCGCCATGTGGGAATCTCCCTGGCCGGGTATCGAACCCGCGTCACTGCTGCCAACAGCTCCACAGCACAGCGCTTAACCGCCTGCGCCATCAGGGGGGACCCAGTTTTCTTTTTTTTAAGCAGTGTATTGTTTCACTGGGGTGGAGGGCAGAGGACACATGGTTGGGTAGAGGATGAAATCAATTAAAGAAATAGAAGTTCAGGAAGCAATAATGTTAAAATAGTAGTAGACAAATTGTGTAAGTGCCATCTGTCTTAAGATTACTCCATTTGTGGAAGCAAAACTTAATTGCTGTTACAAAAAGATCAGTATGAAGTAGAATGGATTTCAGTAACATTCACGGAGAATCCACTCTCGACAGTGGAGGTATCAGTGTCACATCCTGGCAGCAACTTAAGAGAACAGTTCCAGATGATTGAGGCACCTCATTAAGGTGAAGACCTGCTCTGTGAGGAATTCTGGATGATATCTGGAGAACTCTGACACTGTGCGTGAACCAAAGTGAATTGTTTTCAGTGCTGGACAATAAATTTCATACAGTAAAAGATCTTTTTCTATGAGCACTTCAGTCTCACAGCAAGCAGTGCATGTGATACCTACACACAGAAGAGCGCACTGAGGCAAGATGGCTAACTCCCTGATCTATAACGCCACACTCAAAGTGACTCCATAGCATTACCTCTAGGCCTTTCTGCAACTACGAGGTGGTGGCTGTGGACAGCATGGCCCAGAGGATCAACATTTAAAGAGCAACCGCTACATTCTATGTGTGTTCTCTTTTTGCCTTTTTTCATTTTTCTTAATCAAGTCTGCTGTTATTGCTGCTTCTCAGCAAAATGGGTAAAAACAAATTGTAGTCATTGAACCTAGCGCTCTGGCAATCAAGATGTTTAAAACCTCCAGTCTTCCGGGGCGAAGAAAGCACTATGTGACATCTAGAAGTTGATTTACAAACAGGAAGGTCACAGATTTTCCTGCTTGAAGACGTCCACAATGTTGCTGATCAAGTCATCATAGGATATCTGACTTAAGTTTCTTTTAAAGCTAACATAAGAAAATTCTGGTTCTGGAACGATGTGAATAGTCCAATACGTTTCATCTGGTTTCATTCCACACACTGAATACCCGCAAGGACTGAATAGTGTGGCATCAGTGACAGAAGCTCGTGGTAGGTTGTGAATTCCACTCTCCCGAGTACATCCTTGACAGTGACGCTGCCTTTCCTGTAAACCAGCCCATGACGGCTGGATCAAACTCACTCATCAGAATTTCCAGGGTTTAAAGAAGAAATGCAAATGTGGAAGCAACCCAGATGTCCAAAAATAGATGATTGGATCCAGAAGATGTGGTACATATACACAATGGAGTACTATTCAGCATGGAAAGAAGATAAACACATGCAATTTGCCGCAACATGGATGGAATTAGAGGGAATCATACTCAGTGAAATAAGCCAAAAAGAAAAAGAAAAATATCGAATGGTTTCACTTATAACAG